>JAULBS010085867.1:0-18242 GCA_032355785.1 Symmetromphalus regularis | reverse complement strand
GGAACGGAAAAATAACCCAAACTGTAGATGGATCCACTGAGAAGGATCGATCCGACGACCGACCGGTTCACAGGCAGACTGTTTGAGCTACATCCCGCTCCAATTTTCTCTTGGAACACTTGTTACTGGGCAGGAGCGCGATGAAGCTCAAACAGTATCTTGTCCACCTGTGAAGCTGTTGGTCATCGGATTAATCCTTCTCTGTGGACCCATTTGCAGTTTGGGCTATTTTTCCATTCCAATCAGTGATCCACAACTGGTTCATCATAGGCTGTAGTATGTGCTGTCCTGTCTGTGGGACAGTGTATATAAAAGAGCCCTTGCTGCTTATCAGAAAGAGTAGCCTATGTGGCAGCAGCAGGTTTTCTCTAAATAAATATCAGAATGACCATATGATTGACGTCCAATTGCCAATGATAAGATTAAAATTAATGTGCTCTAGAGACATTGTTAAATAAAACAAACTTTTCTTTCTTTTCTTTTTTTGTTGGGTCACACACACACACACACACACACACACACACACACACACTCACACACACACTCACACACACTCACACACATTCACATATACACACACACATGCATGTACACACACACTCACACACACACACACACAACACATAAGCACGCACACACATGCACACACACACATACACTCACTCACTCACACACTCACTCACACACACACACTCACACACACACACAACACACATGCACGCACACACATACACACACACAATACACACACACATACACACATGCATGCACACACACACACCTAAATGGTGTGATTATCTAATTTCAGAATTTCAGCCATGAATGTTGTCTGGTTTATGAAACTGATTACATGCATACTTTCTTTTTTCGTTGAGTATATGTTTTTATTTTTTTGTTGTGTGATAAAATTTTAAAAGCTGGTGCTTGCGTGTCATTAAACAAAACTTTTACTGTTTAGAAAGAATTACTCAGAAGTCTACTCACTTGTTGATGCGAGTAATGATAATGTCTGTCTGTAATGAAGAGAATCATTTGGCAAGAGGCCCTGCAATCAGGTTGAGAATTCAGGAAAGCAGGAAACCCATCGTTTGCCAGACAAACTCGCGCACTGAATGTTGTTTATAGCTCAAATCAGCAAGACCAAATTGATTTAAGAAAGGGAGGTAATTTTTATCTGTGTGTAACGTAAACTATCTATTTATTGCATCATCATAAACAAGGGTGTCACCGACCCACAGACAGGACAGCACATACCATGGCCTTTGATAAACATGTTGTGGATAACTGGTTGGAACGAAAAATAGCTCAAACTGCAAATGGGTCCACTGAGAAGGATCGATCCAATGACCGACCGGTTCACAGACAGGACAGCACATACCATGGCCTTTGATAAAACATGTTGTGGATAACTGGTTGAAATGAAAAATAGTCCAAACTGCAAATGGTTCCACTGAGAAGGATCGATCCAATGACCGACCTGTTCACAGACAGGACAGCACATACCATGGTCTTTGATAAACATGTTGTGGATAACTGGTTGGAACGAAAAATAGTCCAAACTGCAAATGGGACTACTGAGAAGGATCGATCCGATGACCGACCGGTTCACAGACAGACACGCTACCGTTTGAGCTAGTGTCCGCTCCACTGCCATGATGTTTAATGTGTATATACTATACCCTTTGATAAGAAATGTAAGTTACAGTCAGAAGTATGTTGTACTATAGAAGACTCTTATCAAGCAGACGTGAATTGTTTAATACAAGAGATATTTTAATACAGTAGAATCTTCTTAATTGCATAGGCATTTTGGTCAAATATTTTATGCAATTAACAGATTATTCTTTTATCAGAAATGCCAATTTAAAATCATGTTACTATTCTTGTACTATCTGGTATAAAATCAAAGTACATTTATCAGTGATGATAAGAATCTGAAATATTCAATATAGTAAGGAATTCTTTAACCATGTAACCTGAATGCTACAACAAATGCAAAAATAGTTCACCGTTTGACTTACTTTGTGGTCATTTTTGATTATTTGATAAAAATGTTAAGATCTGCCATGGTTTTTTATATATCGGAAGACATTTTCTTCATTTTCTTATTAAATTAACCATATATTACAAAGGAAGCATATGCAATTAAAAGAAATTCTTTGTATATATTTGCATACAGATGGTTCTGTGCAACAGAATATTATGCAAATAACAGGAATATTCTATTATCAGGAATGCAATTATGTGGACTCTATTGTATTTGCATACAAATGGTTCTATGCAACAGAATATTATGCAAATAACAGGAATATGCTATTATCAGGAATATAAAAAAGTTTGTTTTATTTAACGCCTCTAGAGCACATTGATTTTTATCTGATCATCGGCTATTGGACGTCATACATATGGTCATTCTGACATATGTCTTAAGAGGAAACTTGCTGCCGCCACATAGGCTACTCCTTCTGATAAGCAGCAAGGTATCTTTTATATGCACCATCCCACAGACAGGACATACCACAGCCTTTGATAAACCAGTTGTGGACCACTGGTTGGAACGGTAAATAGCCCAAACAGCAAATGGGTCCACTGAGAAGGATTGATCTGGCGACCGACCTGTTTACAGGCGCTCTACCGTTTGAACTAGATCCCGCTCTTACAGTGTCTTGTGTACACAAATCAATATCCACCATCAAACAGTCACGTCCTCACCACTATGTATGTATGTATGTATGTCACCTATATCTCACCACTATGTACAGGTACATTATCTGTATAGTATGTGGAATCCTGTGAACATGAATGCAATAAGTAATAATGGATGTAAGATGCAAAAGAAGTTTTATTCAAGGAATGAGGTTCTTGCTCCAGTTTTAAATTGCACTTGTAATGATTTATTTCTGCAACATGTCAACACTAATATACTACATAGTCTCCATCAGTACACATTGTTCTATGTCTAAACAACTGACCTAGCCTGAGGTTGGGCCATGGAGGTCATCGCCCACCAATCAGATCTCTCTTTTTTTTTCTCCCACCACATTTTTATATTTGCCTGCTTACCAATTCTGTTAGTGCTTCTGGTGCAGTTGCTCCCCCCCACCCCAAATACCCTTCCTCAAAACATAGAATACTGACTATGCCAGTGGTTCAGACCATATTTCTAGAAATATGACCTAAATGATGTTATTAAGCATAATATAACCACCCCCTCCAACATATACTACAAATTCTATTCCACAAGCCTGAGTTCCTAAATGATCTAAATGTAATTAAGTAAAGTAGAAACTATATTTAATGACTAAGTCGCAACAGTTTGTCCACAATTTTTATTAAAAAGTGTCCAAACCCATGGTTCGGGTATGCCAACCTCCCCCTGTCCCACGTTTTAAGGAAAGGGTGTGTGGCCTGGGGACGGGGGAGGGTGGGGTTAGTTGTTTAATAAAGGTCTAACTGTATATTATACCTCATGAGGACAGTACTGTACAGGTGACAATCAAGGGCAGAATATGTTTACACGGGGAAAACTAGATGTATGGATCTACATACCAGCGTGAGTCATCCAGACCCAGATAACACACACTACACTGCATCAGAAAGAGCAATAAACAAGTCTATTACTCCACATACTGGTGTTTAAAACGCTACCACAGGTCAGTCGTTATCACACAGGGACCATTTTGTGCAGTATCATCACAAATCTCTATACAAATTTTAGATTGTTACACAATTTCATAACCCCAAATAAGCAACTATTATTATTAATCAATTAACAATGATTACAAATTTCTGCTAATTAAATCTTCTAAAACAGAATGTTCTGATACAATGAACAGTGCATATGCATAAGAATGTTCTGATACAATGAACAGTGCATATGCATAAGAATTTTCTGATACAATGAACAGTACATATGCATAAGAATGTTCTCTGATACAATGAACAGTGCATATATGCATAAGAATGTTCTCTGATACAATGAACAGTGCATATGGATAAGAATGTTCTCTGATACAATGAACAGTGCATATGGATAAGAATGTTCTCTGATACAATGAACAGTGCATATATGCATAAGAATGTTCTCTGGTACAATGAACAGTGCATATATGCATAAGAATGTTCTCTGATACAATGAACAGTGCATATATGCATAAGAATGTTCTCTGATACAATGAATAGTGCATATGGATAAGAATGTCCTCTGGTATAATGATATGTATATCGAGGGGTTGACAATTGTAGTTCTATGGACACAGCAGTTATTGTTTTTGGAGGTCTCATGATAGGGGTGCAACATCAAATACAAAACTTCTTTACAGGGTGTGATGGAAAATGAATAAAGAAAGGAATAGCCCTTGAAATTCAGACAAAATCGTAACTGCATGTAATTACCACAGCTAAATTGTGACTGCACATAATTACCACAGCTAAATATTTTTTCTTATGTCATTGTGACTGCAGCCTTGGCAGTTTGGTCTATTTTCCATTCCAGCCAGTAGTCCACAACTGGTTTATCAAAGGTCATGGTATGTGCTGTCCTGTCTGTGGGACTGTGCATATAAAAGATCCCTTGCTGCTTATCAAAAACAGTAGCCTACGTGGCGGCAGTGGGTTTCCTCTAAAGACATGTCAGAATGATCATGTGTATGACGTCTAATAGCCGATGATGAGATAAAAATCAATGTGCTCGAGAGGCATCGTAAAAAAAAAATTAAACTGTGACAGCAGTTTGAAGAAAGTGAGCATACTATATACTATTCTTGATATTTTTACAACTCCAGGATAATGAGGTCACTTTAGGTTCAAACAGATCATTAACTTGTATTCACTGAAAATCTTTCCATAACATATAATCCAATAACCTGTACAGATAGAGACGGATCACCAATTTGGTTAAAACTAACGAACACTGGTCATATTTTAACATAGTGCAGCTCTCAACCAGATGCCTTCATTTCACGTTGCATAATTTCACGTAATGAAAACCAATATCAACTTCAAATCATCCTCGTTTTATTATCCACAGAATTATCTCTGTGAAGTTAATTTAACTCTGTACATGAATGCAGACAAGTTTTACTACTTGTTCCAGGAATCAATAGCAATTAGACTGTGACAATGTGTTTATTGCCGCACAGCTCACGATTCAATTTACATAAATGTCACAGCATAATTCTGTCCTGTAAGCAAAATAGGAATCCTGTGTTCTGAAGCCTTTGTATAAAACCAATACACAGAAATATGATTTAATAAAGAAGTCAGTGTTACATGTATGTGGCTTTCGTATTTAAAGAAAAGATAAAGAAATTAGCTTTAATAATGAAATTGTATTTCTGGTAAGGTGTGAATAGTAGTATTTGTTTTATTGTAGCTATCACTATACCCTTCAAAAAAAGAAATGCCACATCCATATTCAGCAGGTTTTTTTTAAGGCCTTAGTATATATTTGGGCTTATTTCTGAAATTTGACTGGATGCCCATGGCATCTTATTAAGAAACTGAGATGTTTTAGTTTAACTTTGCTGCTAGAAAATGAATATTGGAGTATAGGAGATAAAAACCCTGATATAACAACTGCATGTATTTTCCTTTCCAATCAGTGGTCCACAACTTGTTCACTAAAGGCCATGGTATGTGCTGTCCTGTCTGTCGGACAGTGTACATAAAAGACCCACTGCTGCTTATCGGAAAGAGTTGCCAATGTAGCGGCAGTGGGTTTCCTCTAAATAAATATGTCAGAATGACCATATGTATGACGTCCAATAGCTGATGATAAGATAAAAATCAATATAACAAATGTTACTTTTTATAACAACTGCAACGGTCAAATTTCACCAAGATATTGAGGCATTTGTTGAAAACTCAATATATTTGTAAAATCCTGGTAGAGAAACATGCCTTAAAGTAAGGATGATTTCTTTGTGAGTGCAAGCACTGAAGAACCGGTAATGTAAGGTCATACCTCTTCATAGAGACATTCATATAGGTCTGTTTGAAGGTGACACTGCTCATCCCGGTAAGCTAAGCCAGTGTGCTGTTACGACATTACGACATGACGCTGACTGTGTCCAATCACATGGTGAAACTAGTGCAACGTCAAACAGATCTGCAGTCAAGCGTGATGATTCATACCTTGCAACAGCAGAGTTTGTCACGGTCTAGCAGCGCAGCACTTGGACTACGAGGTTGACAGGGACAATTTGTATCCTGACAGAGGTTCGTTTTTTACTCAACTCTCCCTGGACTGATAAAGTATGAAGGGCTAATGGTTCATGTCAGGTAATGGTCACATAGTTTTGTAGAGAATGGGGTTCAGTTTTGGGGTTAGGTTAGTTACAGAGTGAAAAAGGAATGTTTAACGATACCATAGCACATCATCGCAACACAAAATTCATGATGCCACACAGAATGCTTTTAATAAGCAGCAATATATCTTTTAGTTTTATATCCACTTTTACACAAATCACATGTGACAGCCTTCAGTGTATTTCTTGTTTACCACTGCCTGGAAAAAAATATATAGCTCAATGGGGCCATCAAGAGGGATCAATCTGATAAGATTATATTCACATGTTTTAAACACAGTACTACAAATGTACTTATTTATTTCTTTAATGACATCCCCACCCCCTATCACAAAAGTAAACATTGGCTATAACTAAAAATTTCAAGAAAAAGAAGCATAATGTATCATATATTTATAATTGTGTAATGGCAGTACAATGCTGCCAAAAAACTATTTTACAACATCTTTACCACCATGAATTTCAAAGGCTGGGAGCAATAAACCAAATGCAGGGTGCAGGAATTGAATTTCAATATTAGGGGCAAGGTGATTATTGTCTTGGATTCAAGAGGGTAACAAGGCAATTTTGAGGACACTTCAGGACAAATGTGAGTTTCCTATGGGGCAAGCGGGGAAAAAGGACACTGCAATATTTGCCTTCATTAGAAGTGAAATTGAGAGGATATTGCAGCAAAGGGACAGGATGAGACAGCAAATGCCTCAGTGCCGTGGTGAAATTCAAACCTTGTAAATAGGTCCAAGGAAAGGGACTGATCCAACGACCCATCACACTTCAGGTGGAAACTGTATCTCATGAGCCAAGTGTCACTCCAGCAGTAAGTGTATACTGCTATATACAATGTCACGAATGTATAATGAACCACATCCTGCCCGTGACCCCAACGCGGCACTCCATGAAGGGTAAATTAACCACGAATATCATTAGAGGCAATTGTCAGCCCATAATGGCTTCCTTAATCACACAGTACTCTGTAGAATGAATATTCAAGTCGAGATTAGTAAGACCACTGGTTCACTGATCACAAGTGACAATAAAAACACAACAGAACATCACTGAATCATTAGTACATGTTATGCTTCAGGTGTTTAACACTAAGGAACATCAAACAACTTGAGAAAAGATGTTATACACGTATATATACAGGGATTGAAGTATTTTCCATGCCTGCCCTATGTCTGAATTTCACTTCTAATGAAAAAAGAAAAGTAAAGTTTGTTTTATTTAACAATGCCTCTAGAGCACATTGATTTTTATCTTATTATCGGCTATTGGACATCAATCATATGGTCATTCTGACATATGTATTTAGAGGAAACCCTCTGCCACCACATAGGCTATTCTGTTCCGATAACAGAAAGGTGTCTTTTATGTTCCGTCTCACAGACAGGACAGCACATACCATGGTCTTTGATGAATCAGTTGTGGATCACTGGTTGGAATGGAAAATAGCCCAAACTGCAAATGTGTCAACTGAGAAGGATCGATGCGACGACCATCTGGTTCAGTGGCAGACACTCTACCGTCCTTCTAATGAAGGAAAATATTGCCATGTCTTTTCATTTAGCTGACAAGACAACAAAGAAATTTTAGGTATTTGCCTCAATGCAATAGGAAATTCACATTTGCCATTGTGCCCCTAATGTATCGCTAAAATTGCCTAGGAATCCAAGGCAATAATCAGCTGGGCCCCCAAACACCGAGGTTTGACCCCTGCATATATTACATGTATGTATTTCAATTGGTGGTTGATGAACCTCAGTTGTCCAACAGATTTTTAAGCTACAGATCACAGCTCATAACCTGTTGGCGGTTGACTCACATGGTGCTACAATTTCCAAATGTCTGACATCTAACAGATGATGATTAATAAATCAATATGCTCTAATCACTAGTAGTGTTATTAAACAGAAACATTCAACTACTGGGCAGGGCTGCATATGAACATAGGTTACTCATGGTCTTTAAAGGAAACTGTCTACTGCCACATACATGTAGGCAATTCTTTCTGATTAGCAGCAAGGGATCTTTTATATACACTTTACCTGAGAAAGCAGACAGGATAGCACATACCAAAACTTTTCATAAACCAATTATGTACATAATTACTCAACTTAGTGCAAGCAACACACATCTACCCTCGTTTAGAGCTGGTATCAAAATTAAAAATCACATGCCTCAACAGAGATTTGATCCCCGTACCTACCAGCCATCAGTCCAACAGCTTAACGACTGCACCAGTCTTTACTGAGATAGAGTGGCATACAGTATATGTACATGTAGTGTGGAACATGAACATGCATATTTTTATGCAGCTCTTTTTTTTTAAATTTTATTATTATTACCATTTTATTGAATAGGCTCATATTTCAGTTAATGCTTTGCATTTCTCGTGAGACGTTCTATTGTCAGTTACACATGTGCAGGCATTTCAGATCAATAACAAATGACTGGCTATGAAATTCATCACTTTTGTGTTGCATTCTACTTCCATTTAATTTATTTATAATAATTGTGAAATACATGTACCGGTATATGTATTTTTTCCCTTTGGACCCATTATGCAGATACATTTTCTTCTACAAAATCAATATGAATTTACAAATGAAATGACAACGAGACTTTACACTAAAATTAAGTCATTAAATCTTACACACTTTAATTATTGTGGCAGTTGGGGATTCATGTGGCGGGTGTGGGGGCGACTTTTTTTTTGCTGCTGCGTTGGAAATAAGACAAAATTTAAAGTAGAGATGTGTTACAGCATTAAAACAAGATGAGAGAAAATATAAAACATGGAAGACAAAGGAAAGGGTTGTTTGATTAACAACACCCCACCACACTGTTTATTTAGCAGTTATTTAGTATCAGACATAATGGAGGAAACCTGCTACAGCCACATAGGCTATTTTTAATGATCAGCAGTTACTGTTCTTTTATGTGCTCTCCAATACAGGACAGCACATACCATGGTGTTTGATAAACAGTTGTAGACCACTGGTTGGTGCAAGTAACATAAACCTATCCACTGAGCCTTGAGGAGGACCCTGGGTTGCAGCTAATATCAAGAGTAAAAATCCCTTGCCTGAACTGAGATTTGATCCCAGTATCTACTGGTCAGCTATGAGTCTGACAGGTTATCCATTGTGCAATTAGGACTGGTATAAAACATGTAAAAACTAATGATGAATCATATAAACTATAAAGCATGGAAGACAGATTAATAAAAACATTTATGAGGGAGGGGGGCAGGGGAGGGAATCAGTATATTATATAAACTATAAAACATGGAAGACAGATTAATAAAAACATTTATATGGGGGAGGGGCAGGGGAGAGAATCAGTATATCCTCTACTTTCATGAAACAGTTTATAAGTCCACTTTCACAAAAAACAATTCAGTTTCGTCCGTAGGTTAAAAAAATATATATTCCACATAAAATTCTGCCTGCAAAGCATTGAAAACAAATGGTCCACAGTATATAAATGTATGGAAAAATATCATTGTAACAGAATCTGTTAGACGAGCTGTACACCTGATATGAAGAACAGCAGGAGGTCTGTGTAGCATCAGCCTGGACTTGAAAATCAAGACAAACCCATTATAAACTGTATACACGGTTACAGATAAACAACATTCCACACAGACTTATCAGAAATACTGGACTAGTAAAAATATACATCATTGCATACTACATACATGTATGTACATCAAGTCAGGTCATTCCCAATTATCAGTATTTTCAGTTTATAAAGCCAATGCACAGGGGTGGGGAGAGGAGTGGAGGGAATCTAAGCAACTATAAAAATGTAAATTAATCAGTAAAATGTTAATTGAAATCTTGCAAGTTTCCACTTTTATGTTTACAGAAAATTACGAAGGGAGTCAAAATTGTGGAGAGTGGACTGGAATACCACAAGTACTGTGGGACATGAAACCATACAAGAGGTGATTGGGAACATTTTCAAATAATGACACACACACCCCCCCTCCCCCCTCCCAGCCTCCTTAAAGCAATTTTGGGGTGTTATGTGTACATAGCCAGAACATTTTTAGAACACATTTGAACACGTTTTTGGGGTTGGGGGGTGAGGTATTCCAAAAATGTGTAATCTTTGTACTGAAGAAGATCAATCCAATGTTACATCACAATTAGTCGGATGCTTTATCTCTGATCCATGTTCCACTCCATTAATCACAATCATAAGACAAAAGCAATATTGGATTCTTTTTAAAGCTAGTCTAAACAGCCATTTACACCACTTTCAGGAACATTTGTAAGAAAGAAAGAAAATTGATTTGCAAAACACCCATACATGGACTGATCTAAATACATCACTCACCATCAACACACATGTGACATAAGTTATAATATTACATGGACATAACAATGAATTGAATATTTTAAATATTCATAAACTACTATTTACACAAAACTTTTGAAGCATGAATTATGAGTGCATAAATATTATCGATAATTATATTTATTTAATCTTATAGAAATGATAACTGAATATAGAAATAATCTATTTTAACTGAATGTACATAAAATGAGATATACAAGAAATATCACTGTGTATGTATACTCAACCAAAAAGAGAAAAGTATGCATGCAATCAAGTCATTTATTTCATAAACGAGACAACATTCATGGCAGAAATTCTAGAATTAGATAACCAAATCATTTAGGAAGAATTTTTATATTTACCCACTGTATGACCCTCAATAGCCGATGTTTATTTTTTGTGCTGGGGGGTCGTTAAACAAACAACCAATCAATCAATCATTTAGGAGGAAATGTGAGTGTGTGCAGTAATATCACAAGTGTTTGCAGCCAGTGGACCATTACTGTGACTACCCCATGAAACAAAAATGTAAACAACATGCACACTTTCTTTTTTGGTTAAGTATATTGGGTCAGATATATGCGAAACAAAAATCAACAATTTCTTTGGAAAACAATTTTAATTGATAAAACCAGCCTGAGCTTTATACCACTATAAACCTTTGTACAAATAATGTATATATGTACGAGTATTTATGTGACCTTGGAGTACTTCAAGTGTGACGGAATTCACGGAATTGTAATATTTCTCCAGAGGTCCAGTCCGCCTGACAGTTCCTACACAAACATTTGTGTACACACGCTGGACAGTGTAAATTTAGTTTGTCACAAACAATAAAACATGTTACACTGTGCTCACTTTTACCTGGAAATAAAGTCTCAGTCGACTACACTTAGTCCGTGTCTGAAAGGTTTTCTGTTCCACATAAAAAGTACAGGAAAAGAAAGAAAGGATTGTTTGTTTAACAACACCCCAGCACATTATTTATTCAGCAGAGCTGCCCTATTAGGTGTCTGACATATGGTATTCCATCACTCATGGTCTTTTAAAGGAACCTGCTACTACCACATAGGCTACAATTTCAGATTAGAAGCCAGGGATCTTTTATATGCGCTTTCCCACAGACAGGATAGCACATACCAAGTCCTTTGATAAACCAGTTGTGGACTACTGGTCAGTGTAAGTGGCTAACACCTACCCACTGAGCCTTTGAGGAATAATCATTCTGGGTTGGAGCCCGTATCGAGATTAAAAATCCCATGATATTTGATCCCAGTACCTACTAGCCGTGAAACTTGCAACTTAACCACTAAGCAACCAAGGCAGATTTCAAAAAAGGTACATGTAATTGCTGTATCACAATGTCAGTGACCACAGTTTCACACAAATACAATTCTCTACTGTTCTAAATTAGTATTTAAAGTTATTGAAACACAATTACCTCTATAATTAGATACAAAATCTCATGGTATTTTTAAAACTGAACAAATACTAAGTTACTACAAAACCTGGGGACAAATCTTATGACACCTCATAAAGAATGTTTACATGGGATACCCTCCTCATCCCAAGACAATTACTACAGTAATTAGTATAGCAATTACTGTCATATCTCTAAAGCATACCTAAAAACCTATAAATACCAAAATTCATGGTTTCAGTCATAAAGGAATATATTAGTATCTGCCATACTAAAGCAATCAAGCTTCTGCCCAGTTGGCTGACTAGTACATCTTTACGTCTGCTAATTTACCATCCACAACTTATAGTGAGCAAAAAAAATATACATGTACATTAATTATTATTATATAGTTGCCAAACTGTGGATGAATATTGATATATTTCTGAAACATGGATGCACCCAATTTGTTTGCATTCAGAATACATCAACATCCTTCGTAAGTCACCCCCATGTTCAACACCACATGCCTACCAGTAACAATTGTCTTGGCAAAACCCTAAATAATGCATCATTTCAAACATCAGAAAATTCCCATGACTGAAAAAATTTGCTAATGTTTTTAATTATCGCATTTATTCAAATGTCAGAAAATTCCCTAGTTTGAACATTCTGAGCAGAACCTTTATGTTTCTTACCTATCAAATGTCAGAAAATTCCCTTGTTAAAAGAATTCATGTTCAGAATCTCTAATTTTCTTATTTGTAGAAAAACAAAAAAGAAAGTATGCAGGTAATCAATAGTCATTAATTTATTTTATAAACCAGATGCCATTCATGGTAGAAATTATGGAATTAGATAACCACACCATTTAGGAGGAGGTGAGTGTGTGTGCAGTAATATCACAAAGTAAAGTTTGTTTTATTTGAAGATGCCTCTAGAGCACACTGATTTTTATCTTATCATCGGCTATTGGATGTCAGTCATATGGTCATTGTGACATATGTTTTAGAGGAAACCCGTTGCCACCATATTGGCCACTCTTTTCGATAAGCAGCAAGGGGTCTTTTATATGCACTGTACCAGACAGGACAGCATATACCACGGCCTTTGATGAACCAGTTGTGAGCCACTGGTTGGAACGGAAGATAGCCCAAACACACAGAAGAGTTGCACACATGTTTGCTGCCAATGGACCATTACTGTGACTGCCCGATGAAACAAAACATTTTCAACATGCATAATTTCTTTTTTGGTTGAGTATATTTTTGTCTCACTTTGAGTTTGTCATCTGCTGGTGATCACAAAACAAGTTTAACTACCACAGACTAACACTTGTTTTAATAATGCATTGTCACCACCATTCCATGCCCTTGTCCCAATGGTCATGCCACTGTTTATCACTATGTTCAGCGAATACTGTGACGCACTGCAACTCCAATAAACTACCATAAATAAATAAAAACACTTAGCAAATTGTATTCTCTCTAGTTATTCCGTATCATGCATATGATGAAGTTTACAAGAATATGCGTAGAATGTCTGTCTGTGTGCATCCACTTTTTTATTTTATTTGTGTACTGTCCTGGGTATGCAATGTTGATGTTAGAGTTCTTTTAACTTCAAAGTGACTGCTGCCACATAAACTACTCTTTTCACACTGAAGAAAGGGATTTTTGTATATACATGTATGCCAGGGATTTATCCAGGCTTTATCCAGTACTAAACATCGGATGCTTCCCTAAGGCAAATGACACTGGAAATTTCTAATTTCTGGATTATAAATTCCCAAATATGTTAATAAATATAATATTACTGTTACATAAATGCAGTTATGTGAAAAAAAAACCTCTGTTATGACTAAAATCACGATAATTTTCCCAATCCCTTCAGCCATAGGACCCTGGTGAAAAATCCTGTATATAGCCCTGTATGCTTCAGAGAGTAAACCTCAGGACTGTTACCACACAAACTACTCTTTTTACTCTGAAGCAAAAACTTTTTTATATATATGTGCCTATTTTCTTGCATTTGTTTCTGTTTTTATTTCCATTTTAGTGTCTTGAAAACAGTCCCTTTTCTCCACTATCAAACAATTGATGCGCTGTCAGCATTATGAGGTTTTCATACATCATCAGTTTTAGGTGGGTATTACCCATATGAACTTATCTAGCAGTAGCAGAAATCCTAATAACCGTGTATTTGAGATCAAAGTTAAGCCTCCAATAAATAAATAATGCTTTAAGATGTCATTAAACAAGCATTCCTTTCCTATTCAAATTTTTATCAACTACACAATTTCTAATCCATTTAATATATATTATATTCTCTGTCACTGTTGACAATGTGCTCTGCTGGCTTCATTAATAAAACAAACTTTACTTTTTACTGTAACTGGTGATGACGATTTATAAATAGCCAACATACAGTTCTTACAAGCTGTTACACAATTACATATTTTTTCATGGAAAGCCGGATGAAATTAACTTGTCAGATGAAAAAGTCATCCTAACCTACACGTATATACAGACTATCATTCCTTGACATGACGAGATCACCAATCTGTGGATTTAACAGATGAGTTCAGTCGACTCAGTAGGATATTTCCTTTTCCAAACACTGGTCCACATATACATGTTTGTAAGCCTACATGCACGTTTTATTTTATTTTTTATTTTATTTTTTTGTGCTGTAGTAAGTTGTATAAAAATACAAAGTAAAGTTTGTTTTATTTAACGACGCCTCTAGAGCTCATTGATTTTTATCTTATCTTCGGCTAGTGGACATCAATCATATGGTCATTCTGACATATTTATTTAAAGGTGATCCACTGATGCCACATAGGCTACTCTTTCTGATTAAGCAATAACGGGTCTTTTATATGCACCATCCCAGACAGGCAGACAAGCACTTACAACAGCCTTTGATGAACCAGTTGTGGACCACCAGCTGGAATGGAACATAGCCCAAACTGAAGACAGGTCCACTGAGAAGGATCGATCTGACGACCATTTCCTTTTTGATGCACTGGTCCACATATACATGTAATTTGTTGGGATTTTTGTTTTTGTTTTTTGTGTTGTAGAAAGTTCTATAAAAATACCTTCTAAATGATAAAATTTAAGAGTAGTCTTTATCAGTGCTGCTCTGATTACAGTGTAGTTAAATTAATCAATCATTCGTTGGTTACATCAATCAACTACAGTGGTCTATAATTGATTATATAATGGCGATGCACTGAAACGAAAGGACTGTTTAACACCCGAGCACTCTCGTTTATCAGTAGCTAATTAGTTAGCAGTGCGTGAAATAAGTCCACAGATTTAAAACCTGCTTTAACTATCTATATATATGGATGAGTCAATTTAGGAGCCATAGGTGATTAACACTATTCATTGTAGATGCAACTCTAAAAATTCTAGGCAGTGGCAACCAGTTGACAGTTATTTCAATCCCTGATTAGGTGTCAAATTAACATCATTTATGATCCATGTTCTTCAGAGGAAATGACTGCCCTGCAAACTATTTATTCATTGGCTATTAGATGTGAAGCATGTGATCTTCGGGTGATGTGTTACCACCATAAGCTACTCTTTCCATCACAAGTAAGGACTGTTTTATCATAAGGATAGCACATACCATGATCTTTGTTACATCAGTTGAGGATCACTGATACTTGTAAAAATGGTCATACTCTCAAAATGCTAATCTGGGATGGGTAAAATATCCTCTTGGGACAACTTAACCTTCTGGCTACTGATGTTGACTGAAGTCCACGCACCATTATATTTATAACCACCAGTATCCTTACAAAAATAACTGGTCAGACATTCAGACATTATATACTAAACAGCAAAAATAAGGCAAATGTTTGTTCAGATGCAGTTTAATCAAATTAGACAAAAAATTCATAAAACTTATGCTGACTCTAGAAACATGATTAACTTTTATTCAGTCAAACATTGCAAATTAACTGCTGTTCAGTATATTATTTCATAGATTAGTTATCTCCCCTAACATCCTGTTACATATTTTATATTCAAAACTGACAATTTATTTTTCTCATTTTCTTAGAGGTACTACTGGCAATTTCTCAATTCCTCTAATCTGACGATCAAAATTACTCATTACCACTAGTGATGTTTTGATACAACAACTAATATCTGCCTTAAATAGGGCCATTAAGAGTGGTTCTAGGCCCTGTGCTGGTTGCTGCATAGGGCCCCTAGTGGAGTTTCAAGGTGCGAAAACTAATATATCTATTATATATTAATTTTCTTACAGGCCCTTAGGCATCCACTGGCCCTAACTCCTACCGACTCCCCCTCTCGGTGGGCCTGGCAATAAGAACCTTTTCTGGAAAACTTATTATATGCAGATACTAAGTCTTCACAGGATACTGATATTCAGGATCTACCTCAGTACATAGTGTCTGGAATCCTTTAGTCGTAGGGTCAAACTAGGGTCAAACTACCACTATGGACTCATTCTCTGATTGGGTTTTCCCCATGTAACCCAGTGCACAACAACTGGTATATCATAAGCCGTGGTATGTGCTGTCTTGTCTGTGGGAAAGCAAATGTACATATAACAAATTCCTTGGTGCTAACAGAAAATAGTAGTGGGTTTCCTCTGATAACTGTGTGTCAAAATTACTAAATAAAGTAAATGTCCAGTAACGGATCTGGGAGGGGTGGGGATGTGGGGGGTCAAGGTAGACAGGAACCCCCTTTTCTTGATTTTTTTACCCATTTCTATTCACTCATCACTTTTGGACCCCCCCATTTCATAAATCCACATTTGGACCCCTCCCTTTTAGAAAGCTTGCATCCGCGCCTGATGTCTGACATCCGATAGCCTTCAATAAATAAATCAATGTTGTGTCATTAAACAAAAACTACAATCTTTTACGTAGGATTTTGATTTTGTGTTTTTAGCTATCCCACAATTTTTAGTACGTATTTAAGTGCATTTTACATGACAAACCAGATCGAGCCTTTTCAGTAGACTCATTTGCAGTTTCAGTTATTTTCCATTCCAACCAGTAACCCACAACTGGTTCTTCAAAGGCTGTGGTATGTGCTCTCCTGTCTGTGGGAAAATACATATAAGAGACCCCTTGGTGCTTATCAGAAAGAGTAGCGTGTTTCCTCTAAAGAAATGTCGGAATGACCAGATGTTTGACATTCAATAGACAATAAGATAAAAATCAATGTGCTCTAGAGGCGTCGTTAAATAAAACAAACTTAACTTTACTTTTTTACATGACAAACAGTAAACACATTTTCGAAACATGGTGCTGTGCCTTTAAAATATTTGTTCAATAAAGACCATAATGAAATAAACTATCTAATTGAAAATGTCATCGTAACCTAGACAGAATCCTTTACAGACACAAATTATCAGTGGCTAGCTGCAATATCGGAAATAAAAGTTTGCATTATACACGTCGTTGAAGCAACTCAATAGAACCGCCCATGCTTAACAGCCTAGGACCTGTCGACAGTGCAAAACTAAAACTGTATGAGAAATGAAAAAAAGAACTCCTTTATTGTTGTGCGAAATAACGGAAAGACAGTTCTTAGAGCTGTAGGAACTTATCAATTTGTGTTCTGTAGTCTAGGTTACCGACTACTGCTCAAGTTTGACATTTAAATGTTAAAAAGCAATTGTTCTAAATTCAGAATTTAACACTAACAGCTGCATCTGCAAAATTTCATTGAGTTTTTAATCTCAATACCGGCTCCAAACTCCACAAGGCTTAATGTGTAGGTGTACATTACTCGCATCAAACTCAGCGAGTGTTCCACAAGACTTAATGTGTAGGTGTACATTACTCGCATCAAACTCAGCGAGTGTTCCACAAGGCTTAATGTGTAGGTGTACATTACTTGCATCAAACTCAGCGAGTGCTCCACAAGGCTTAATATGTAGGTGTACATTACTTGCATCAAACTCAGCGAGTGTTCCACAAGGCTTAATGTGTAGGTGTACATTACTCGCATCAAACTCAGAGTGAGTGCTCCGCAAGGCTTAAAGTGTAGGTGTACATTACTTGCATCAAACTCAGTGAGTGTTCCACAAGGCTTAATGTGTAGGTGTACATTACTTGCATCAAACTCAGCGAGTGTTCCACAAGGCTTAATGTGTAGGTGTACATTACTTGCATCAAACTCAGCGAGTGCTCC
>JAULBS010085856.1:0-18244 GCA_032355785.1 Symmetromphalus regularis | reverse complement strand
TCAAGTTTGAGTTTTATTTTTACTTTGTAGTGTTAGGAGGTAGGGCTAGTGAATTTCTAAGTCGGGCTAGTGAATTTAGAAAATCACTGATCCCATGGCTAGAGGTTTCAAAAAAAATTCTAGAAGTCCTGTGTAGGCAATCATCAAGGCCCGCTTACGCCGGAAGGAGTATACAACGAACACGAAGCTCATTGAGGCGATAATTATTCGTCTTGTACCACAATAAGGAAATCACTGGAAAGTGCAGAAAATTGGTTGTATTTACAACAACAACAACTTGCACTGAAAATATAGAGATTAAAAAAAAATATGTAATGATACTACGTTCTTTTTAGATAATAGTTTGTATATATAATCAGTAGGGGTTTGTGTTCGGTTTCATGCATATCTATAGAAAACTAGAAGCCAATAGGAGTTGATATATACATTAGCGTAAAATGCAACACCATACATATTCTTATTTATTGCATTAAAGAATTATAGCATGAACGGATATAAATTTTAAATAAATTGCCGTGAAATACGACATTTATACTTTGTACTTATCTGTACTACAGTCTAGAACGCACACATATACGTGCATGTTCTTTTAGGAAAAGGAATTATGGTCTATGCGAATAAGAATTTCTTTCTGACTGACTGACGCCGAATCTCCAGAATGTTACTTCGTTCTGCTTGACTTTCTTTTGATCGGGTTTTGATACTGTTTGTCTTTATAGATGAATTAGCCACTAAGCCATGTTAGCTGGCAGCAATAAGAGAGAGAGAGAAAGAAAATCGTACATATATATTTTATTATTCCGTCAATGTTCAGTGATGAGTGTAATGATCTATGATTGTCCACAAGGCGTGTAACGTCCAGACCAAACTGAAAGTGATAAAATAATGTTATGCTGATAATGTTGTATGATCTTCGCTACCAGTCGCTACTTCACCATTTATAATCGTGTCTCAATCGATGGCATCTGCCCATAAAACTATAAATAGATTAAAATAGCAATAGCAATACGATTTGATGATATTCTCATTAATACAAACATACATGTGCAATTACCGTATCAAAGAAGCAAGTTCAGTTGAATAGTTCGCTCTTTTTTTTTAAATTATTATTCTTTTATTATTTATTTATTGTATTTGTAACTCATTCTGGTTTGATTATTTTCTGATATCCCCAAATAATATTTCCAGACATCATCATTGCCGTCATCGTTATCATCATCATCATTATCATCATCATCATCATCATCAACAACAACAACAATACCAATGCGTTCATTGATGTACAAAACAAAAATTATATTATTACACGATCGTGTAATCAAATGCTACATGAAACTATTTTTGAAAAACGCTTTATTTTCCAGGGTGTTTACTAGAAAAATATAATACCTAAATGTTTCATAAATCTTGATAATTTGATAACTTATTTATTATCAGCACGTATGTTCACAAAACCATTGAAAATAATGGAATCACATTTGAACCGAAAGTTTCAAGTTGATTTAATTTAGCACTTGTTTTTAAAGAATAAAATTCCCTTACGTTCAGGGTAGGTTAGACCTTGTAATCACTACATAGCAACTTCACTAGTTCTAAACGTTATCATTGGGTTTAACATGAAGCGAAGAAACTTGTCTAGCGAGCGACCGCTAGCTATTAGATCCTAAAAGTGAAGATTTAACATATTCTTTCACAACATCCTTCAGTTATCCTCTGGCAACATTTCTACTGTCAGTAAATATTTCATCTAGGTACTGGAACATGTTGTTGTCCGTTGGTGTCGACAGCATGCATTTCATCACCTATATTCTAATCGAAATACTTTTATAAATATTTCTTGTTCGTAGATGTGTAATAATATATACTGAAGGGCAAAAGAAAGAAAACGAGTTGCATTTTGACAATAAAAAGGCACAATGGCGGTACTTGTGATGGCTACAACATTTAATTATTGGAATCAAAGGATGAAGACATATGTACGGTACCCATTCTAAATAAGGTATTACCCCAAACATAATTTTTATCACTTTTGCCATACCTGACCTATGCAATATATGTTAGTTGTTATTGGGATAATAAATGCATCCAACTGCGTTTCATCTAAACCAGTGAAACACTTAAATATGGTGACTTTATTAAAAATGATCTTAGTACATTTTGTGCAGAATATTGTAATTATTAGGGCTGTTAAAGACGTTTTGTGTTATATCGAACAACCACACAATCTCATAATCTGATTGTTTTTGCAGGGTTTAAATATATGATGTATGTTCAGGCGTAGATGCAGGATTTCTGAAAGGAGGTGTCCAAATGTAATGGGTGAATAAGACTGGGGGAAATGTTTTTAATTTTCACCTTCTTCCACTCGGAAAAGGAAAAAAAAATTAATAATAATAAACGAGAAGGAGGGGTCAGCACCCCTGGACTCTCCTCTTGATCCACTACTGATTATATTATGATAAAAAGATTGCATATCTTATCTATCTAAAGTCGTATAACTGTCTAAGACATTAATTTGATGAAATGCACCCTACTCTACCAGACAGATCTGAAGAACGTATAGATACGTGGTCTTTTATTATTCACTTATTGCAGCTTCACGAAGTCTCATTAGAAATGGAATTTCAGATTTCCTCGAAATCTCGCAAGAACAAATATATATAAGTGGTATTATTGCCCAAGTGACGCTTGCATGTTACAAAGGCACGGGTGTAATATAGTTACAGAAATAGTTAGTGGAAATGAATTGGTTATCGAAACATTTCATCAAATTAAGTATCGCAGTCAGGGTAAAAATTCTGCGATTTGCGATCAAATTGGTCAGCCGAGTGTTGTTCATTGCAAAGTGCGGGACATATCTCGCGCAGTTTGGCGCCATATTGATGAGTTAACTGGAAGACAATATTATGCTGGGAAGGACAGGCAAACATTTCGGCAGACTCTGGGCATCAGGGGAAGTTCATCTCGTGGTCGTGTTGTTGTTTTGTTTCACCAGTCTGAAGATACATAAGGTTTTGCGTTAATAAAGTATTATTCTAGACTATGAAGAAAGATGTAAAGAACGTTATTAACATTTATTAAAATAGAGATACAGAAACAAAAAATGATGAACCTTGATATCAATATCATCTACGTGATCACTGGTTCTAAGCCAGGACTCTTTTTTATAACAGCTATAGGGCCATAACTAGAGTGGATGGATTTAGAATCACTCTTGAGATTCCACTTTCGAAAATTCTTTCAATCCTTTATCCTTTAGTACTCACCCCTTAAAAATCCAGCTACAGTCCTATATTAGAGATGAAGAAGGCACTACACGTTCAAACCCTCACCCGTGTGTGAATGCATCTGGAAATATTTCTACGACGTGAGACGAGTTTTCCCGGTGACCTGACACGAACAGCAAATTTGTTCAAATCTAATTCCATTTGTTCGCGGCTTCTCCACTTGATTTGTAACATTCTTCAGTTATCCTCTGGCAACATTTCTACTGTCAGTAAATATTTTTCCAGGAACTGGAACATGTTGTCGACTGGTGTCGACATCATGCATTTCAACAAATTTCCTGCTTAACAAGAAATGTATCATCTCATCGAAATGCTTTTTAACATATTTCTTGTTCGTATATGTATAATAATACATATTGAAGGGCAAAAGAAAGTAAACTAGGTGCGTTTTGTCAATAGAAAAAAGTCATCATTTAGAGAGAAAAAAAATCTCATTCCACAGAGTGTTATTTCAGAATCATTTCACGGACAACTAATAAACCCAATATCTGACTATCTAGCCCTCGGGTGGTGGCTCACACTTGACTACATGTTAACATTTCTAAATGTTTGACGTTCAATAGCAGTAATTAATGATTAATACATTAGTGTTATCTAGTAGTGACTTAAAAGCAGATATTACACAATAGTTATTATTGGTTTACCAAAGATACGATCATTTTTCTTTTATTAATTACAAACTATATTAAGTATGCTTTCAACATTTGCGTGCCTTCATGACTTTCTATCAATCGATTATTGTCATAATAATCATTACGCAGAGATCTATTTATTTTTGAACAACATAATAGTGGGGCGTTCAAATATATACTGCACATACAGTGTCGGATCCAGAAAATCCATTTTGGTGACCCTAAAGAATCCTTGGATTCTTTAACATTAAAAAAAATAATAATAAAGACAAATATAATAATAATCATTTAAATATCGCAAAAATTAGGGTGGCCTGGGCCCTTGGAGCAAACACATAGATCCGCTCCTGATATACAGTAACAAAGAAAAAAGAAGGGAAAAAAAAACCCAACTAAAATTGTTTTGGTATCATCACATAATGTTAAAGAAACTAATTAAAATCACAAAAATTTAATTCTCCATTGATTTTTGTTTCATTTGGAAATAAATGCATCGTTTAAAGATTGATCTTTACTTTCAGACTTGGAGAAGCACACATTCTATATAAAATACGTCTACATCTTTCGAGTAATCAACTTTCCTTTCATTTCGAGCTATATTGCGTCTGCATTTGGCGTGTACTCATCACAGACTTTAGATATTCTAGAATCTGCTCGTGCTATTCTTATACGGGAATGTCTCCTTGACAAAGTTGTTTCACCAGACGTTTTCTCAATAGGGCCATTACTTTCGTAAATGATGTTCTATTATGTAATCTACCGAATGTCGGATTTTGAAAAAATTACAACTTCTTGGTATTTGTAATATGATGTTGGGCATAATTATGATTTTTATCGTTTCTTTTATAAACAGTATTTATTTGCAATAATTAGAAAGAGATCGATGAACTGGAAAATTATTGTTTAAACGCCTATCCCTGACGTTGTTAATTTTCGCATTTAATGTAAACATTATTTTCAGGTTATATTGGTTAGTATTAATTCAGTTTTTCCTTAGATCCATTTAAAAAAAAAAAAAATGTTTTACGACCTCCCGATCACAAAATATTAAACATCGGCTACTGAGGGTCATACATTGGTTTAACATAAAACAGTTATTAAAAATAAATCCGTGTAAAGAGTTTATTAATCATATTTCTTCAAACAAGTTGCAAGCGATAACTCTGAGTCGAACTTGTTTGAAGAAATATGATTAAATGCTGAATATTACGCCGCAGAAAAAAACAAGACACTAGGAAGTAAAAATATTTAAAAGAGACAAAATCCTACAATTCAAACAGAAGCAGTACACATTCAAGTTATAGCATAAAGTGATACACGGTGATTTAGCAATATTCATCATCATCATAATCATCATCATCGTTATCACCATCATCATCACCGTCATCATCATCATCACCACCACCACCATCATCATCATCATATTATTATTACTATTATTATTATTCGTCACCCTCTTCTTCTTTTATTTCTTCTTGACTTATCAATCAAAGGTCGTTAGTAAGTTGATGGTCATCCTAAAACGGACCATTTAGGCAATTTCTCTTTCCAGCCAGTGGCCCATAACTGGTACAACAAAGGCCATGGTTTGTGCTGTTCTGTACGTGGGAAAACATATTTTAAGATGAATACCGCAGAGTTTTTTCTTTCTTTCTAAATACTGAAGTGTGCATTATTTAACTATTTACGCTTTGACAAAAACAGAACACTTCAGTTTGTAAACAAATTAGTAAGCAATCATTTAACCATATTCCAGATTAAGAAATGTGCTAAAAGATATACCTCAGGTTTTTGGAAATATTAAAATGCGTGTATTATTAAAAGCGTGTATTATTTATCGGGATTAAAAAAAATTAAATAAAAAAAGTAAAATAAAAGCAACAACATAAAAACAACAACATAAAAAAAAACACACCAAAAAAAACAACAACAACAACAATATTTTGTAATGATATTTCAGATTAAGAAGTGCACCAAAGCAGATATGCGATATCAAATGAAAAGCGTGAATCATTTAATGGTTTGAACAAAAACATCACCCTATAAAGTAGTAATATGAACAAAAAGTTGCACAGATATTCCAAATCAAGAACAACTGCATTATAACCTAACATTACAAATCCTACCCACTAGAATGTGATGACATAACAAAAAAAGGAAAACAGTATTTTTAGATTTTCCAAATCAAGAAAAAAATGCATTATAACCTAATATTACTAAATAACAACATCAACACACACCCACAATATATATAAATAAATAAAGTATAAAATAATAAAAGCTATCCTCTAAAGAGTGGTAACATAGCAAAAAGGCAAACAGCATTTTGAGACACTCTAAATTAAATATATAGATGATGCATTTAGCTGATTTTCAGAAAACAACACTTTTTAAATGTAACACGAATAAAACGGCAAACAGAAATTTAACGATATTCCATATTAAGAAATGTTTTGTAGAGTGAAAGATGTCATAACAGTTGCAGACCGTGTCTTTCCATATTATCTGTCCGGTATGTACGTGCTTCATTCTAATTCACTCGCTTCCCATATTATATGTCCGGTATGTACGTGCTTCATTCTAATTCACTCGCTTTGTTCTTTCCTGTTCCCCTCAAACACCAAGCACTTGGTCAACACAACCTTATAGTCATCACATCTAATGAACGTAGTATACTTCACTTGCTCCATACAGGAAGACAATATGCAGAGAATGATCACTCAATAACATAGAAAATCCTAAACGAATTTCCGCATGATACCATTTATATTTCAACTAGTGTTTTTTCAGTCGTATGTCACCAGCGTATATATATTCAACACACTTTCTAAATGGTGTGGTCATCTAATTCCAGAATTTCTGCCATGGGTGTTGTCTGGTTTATGAAATAAATGACTATTGATTACATGCATACTTTCTTTTTGGTTGAGTATATAAATGATGTATTTAATACATTCTAATTATAAATTCATCAAGGGAACCGACATATTTAAAATCAGTTTAATTAATCCAAATTGTGGTAAAAACTTTGGTTTCTTATGTGACGCCAATTTTTATTTATTTATTTGCTAACTTACTTACTTATTATTATTTATTGCCTTCTCCATGAAACTCGTCTAGACTATTTTCTAGACTATTTTAAAGTTATAAGAATAATTCGGCACGTAACGTGTTAAATACATGTTCCCGCTGAGTTTTCTATGATGATTCGATTACTGTCACGATCTTTCTCACATCAAAGCTTCGTTATATATATAATATTTATGTGCATACAAATTTTCATTATTTTTTTGGTCAAAATTCTCGAAATTATCCATCTCCTTAGATTATTAAATCAAATTTCGCTATTCTTGGAAAAGATATTTTCGTGTTTTAACAGTTGATATTAACGTCGCGTTGCTACTAATTTCAGATTGATATTCATGTTGCATCTTTAAACATCACTGAAGAATGCAAGACACGCGTAAAATCAAACTACGTCCACCATTTGACAGCCTGCGGTTCTAACGTACACTACGTCCATTTATTCACGGAAACGTCTACACGTGAACCGCCAAAAACATTAATTTATTTGTTGACGCTTTAACGTATTTATAGAAACTATATATCAAACGGACAGAAACATACGTGACAGTAATCGTAACTGTCCAGTTTGTCTGAAAGAAAACTCGGCCCGAGTACGAAGTGAAATTGAAGAGTAAAGAAGCGTAAATAGGTACACCAATCTCATAAAAACAATCAATGATGTATGCAAATATGGACGCCCAGAAAAAGCCCGGTGTAAACGCGTAAAGACCGGTACCAGTCTAAGTGTCGCGCAATTGCGGAGAGAATTTCTGCACTCGCATGATGCTATTATCAATAAATAATCGAGACAAACCCTGCAGCCCTGACCCCGCCGACGTTGTCCAGCAGTGGTCAGCGGTCAGTGGTGAATTATGTCCTCTTCGTGTGCAATTATTAAGCAGATAATCAACTTTGGACCAATCCAGTGGTCGTGGATTCCATGTCTCGCTTCAAGAGACTATATCACTATATCCTGAAGCAGAAACAAGTCCAGAATAACAATTGGCGGAATGCAAAAAGAACATATATATATAATGTATTATATGTCAGGCCCTTAGGAACCGGGGGAGGGAAAGCCGGTGGGGGGCACGTACCCCACCCCCTTCTGAGCCTTTTTTTCATTTTTTGCATATTAATATTTGCCATTGTAACCAAAATATGTTATAGTGCCCCCCCCCCCCCCTTACGTCCAAAGATGTCTGTCACTCCCAAAGTAGTTCCTAAGTATGTTGATGACACCCCAGCACAAATATAAAAATCGACTTTTTGGTGTAATTATATGATGAATGTTACTGAATAATACAATAGTTACATTATTTTGGTGAAAACAATAAAGTTGCCACGTAGGCTACACGAGAGAACATTTAGACAAAGAAAATTAACCAGTTTTAAGAATGATGCCACTTTTGTCAGGATTCCGTTTTTAGAAGGCTTCGCTGTATTATATCTTTATTTCACAGACCCCGGTGGCTTTGACCAGTGGTCCACAACTTGCTTGTTAAAGACCGTGGTACATGCTGCCCAGTCAGGACATATAAAATACGAGTATCTCTTGTTGTTAATCGGAAGAGGTTGCCTATCTGGTGGACGGTTTCATCTAGAGACCATGAGATACAAAACACCATTATAGCCTCTGAATAAACACGTGCTGGGATATCGTTAAACAAATAATCATTTCCTTTATATCTTTATCTGTCGCAAATACTAGTAGCTGATATCGTTACAGAATGTTAGAGCTATACAAAATACAGTGGCGGTTCCAGCAATTGTGAATGGGGGGGGGCACATTTGGAGGGCGAAGCCCGACCTTGCGTTGTCCTGCACTTGCGCTTAGAGTTTACAAGAAAAAATGTCATTGCCCGAAAATTAGGGGGGGAGGCATGCGCCGGGTGCGCCCCCCACCCCATGGAACCGCGCATGAATAAGAGTTAAAATTGGCTAGTTTTGATATATTACTGTTATTTTGTTAGTATATCTCCAACATGTCCCCCAATAGCCGAGGTTTATTTTTTGTGCTGGTGGGGAGGGGTGGGGAAGGGGTCGTTAAATAAACAACCAACGTGTATACCAAGGGGGGGGGAGGGGTCGTTAAACAAACAACCAACTTGTATACTAAGGGAAGCAACACGTGTGGAAATTACGTCACGTAAATAACCTTAAGAGTATATAGTAATAGATCATCACGAATACAGACCTTCATTGCTTTGCCTATTCCTCGTTTGGACGTAACATCTTACTGTTATATTATGGTCTATAGAAGAAACCCACCGTCGCTAATATTAAAAGTATTAAGGAATTCATCAAGGGGGGCGCATTAACAGGACGGCGCGGTCGTTTAAATGTTGGAGCTGGCAAAACTGAATAGGGGCGCCATCTGTCATTTGAAGGGCGCCTACAACGTACTCAATAAATGTAAACATTGTCGTAAAAAAAGGGCGCCGTAGTTTATTGAAAGGAACAAAAGCCCCTTTGTCCTTTTGGCTGCGCTGGCACTGATTAAAAATCAGTCATGTATGACCTCATCCTAACACCAATTTTGTCACTTTCTTCTTCTCTGTAATAAAACATTAGCTAGCATTATTTAATTGCTGGAACTAACCAGGTGTCTGATCAATAGTTCTTAAAGAGTAATGACTGATGTTTAGTACCACACCCTTAAATAATTCCGTAAGACTTTTAACATGTCATTTAGGACACTATCCCAGGGTATAAAACAAGTGAGCGACTTTCTGGAGAAACTTAAGATTTACCCTATTTTTGTCTGGATTATTTGCACTTTCTTACAAAAATAATTGCACGTATATGACACCCAGATATATACCAAGTGACATACCAATACTTAGAGCAGAAAATAACCTAGTAGAATCTACCAGGGCATCTAAAATCGGTGGCGGGCCTTGGAGCTGAAATCCAGAAGAGGACCTTTGGTTGTGTCACAGGGCTATTGCCATGTCCTACCATTCATTGTTCTCATATGCCGTAGAATACGGCCTGAGCGAAATAAACTCTGGGGCGTAGCCAGAGAGAGAAAAAATGCCGAGGAAAACCCAAACGCTGGAAGCTTGAACCATGTAGATAATAAATATCAGAGTCATGGGGTGGGTGGGGGGATTAAACAAATCTGCGGAAATTCCTGGCGAGGCAAGCACCTTGTCTGCCTTATACTGGCTACCCTAAAGACTTGTCTTGCCACATTCACTTGTCTTGTAAAACATATTATTCATGTTTCCCCATATGCCGTTGCTTTTCGGCCTGGGAATAATAAAATTTTGTTCTGTTCTGTTCACTGCTGCCTCCTGAAGGGACATGACGACCAACAGCATCACGCTCGAAGGTCACTATTTTAGAAGTGAGCTGATTAAGTACTCGCTGTGGTTCAAACGATTCAGTCAAGCTTGGGATGGTTTTATCAATGACATTACAGGAGCTTAAAGGCACACCACTGCCAATCCTTGTTTCAGATAGTCGTTTATAAACTCCAGCACGCACATCATGCTAAATTATTCATATCTTGGTGTATAGCTGATGTGTATTACCAAATTAAATGCAGAAAACGTATTTTTTCTTGGCTGAAACCATCCTTAATTTTTTCTTTTTGTTAATGAAATTTAAATCTGATAAGCACGATGTCTTTGTAGAGTAATTTAAATTTTTAATCAATATCTTTCAAAAATAATACAACACAGTCCAATACTCTATATTTAGTCAACATATATTTTTAAAAATTAAAATAGAAGTGAAATGGGCATCTAGTATTTAAAAAAAATGTATTATTTCTGCAATTGAGACAAACATTTTAAAAATGCATTACGGCTAACGAAAAAAGACAATATCCTCATCTGATTTTATCTCTAAACTTTTAACCGGAAGAACAAGCGGACTCCGCGATGTGCCAAGGGAATCCGGACTCCAGATAAGTACTCTTTCCGAACAGTTTATTTATTTAACGACCCCACAGCACAAAAGTAAACATCGGCTATTTGGGGTCGTTTTGTATGTAATTTCCGATAAACAGGACAAAACACCATAGCCTTTGCCACACCAGTTATGAACTACTAACTGGAGTGAGAAATAATCTTAATGGGTCCGCTGAAAAAAAAGTGAATTAACGTTTGTTTTATTTAACGACGCCTCTTGAGCACATCGATTTTAATCTTATCATCGGCTATTGGACGTCAGTCATATGGTCATTCTGACTTATTTATTAAGAGGAAACCGCTGCCGCCACAGAGACTACTCTATCCGATAAGCAGCAAGGGGTCTTATATTTGCACTGTCCCACAGACAGGACAGCACATACCACGGCCTTTGATGAACCAGTTGTGGACCACTGGTTGGAACGGAAAGAAAATATGGGTCCACTGAAGGTAAGTAGGTTGTACATATTTTCAAGGTTCAAGCACAATGTCCTGGGCACACAATTGAGCTTCCTGTGTTGTCTGTCCAGGAAAGGGGTTGAGTTAGTAGAAGAGATGAAACCTGCTGCCGCAACTCTAACGTAGGCTGCTCTTACCGATAAGCAGCAAGGGATGTTTTATATGCACTATCCCACAGGCAGGCTAGCACAAACAACGGCCTTTGATAAACCAGTTATGGACCATTGGTCGGTGTAAGTGGTGTACATCTATCCACTGAGCCTTGGGCTGTACTCGCTCGGGGTTGAAGCGGATATATTGAAATTAAAAATCTATGCCTCGACTGAGATTTGATCCCACTACCTACCAACAGAGCGTAACCACTGTCCCACTAGGGCTAGTCCGCTGATGAGAAACGTTCCAATGAATCGTCCCACATCAAGCGGACGCTCTGCCCCTTGACCTACATCCCACTACACGCATCATGAGGAATGAGAAAATTACTTCAAATGGACATCATCAGCAACGGCAGCATCGCCCCGGGTCAGCCACATGCCGATGTAGTCGTTATTAACTCACGTTTAGCAAAACCTATCAGACATTCATTACAACAGTAGTAATGGATTTCTTCATGATCTGATTACGATGCTCTGTCGAGAATTGTCAAAAGTTACAGCATATAAATATTTAAAAATCATCGTTTATTTATTATTACAATTACAATATTCTAGAGCACGTATCATAGTTGGGCTATTTTCACATTTTAAAGAAAGGTAACTTCTCTGAAAGTAGTTTAACGTTAAAAATCGTATAACTACACAAGAAATACTGTAGACGAAAGGATGCATAGATAAATCCATTATGAGGATTATAGATGAAAATCGCTTCCTGGAAGTGGGGGAAGGAGCCGAGTGGGAGTCTTCCTGGAAGTGGGAGAAGGAGCCGAGTGGGAGGCTTCCTGGAAGTAGAGGGACGGAGATGGAGAGGAGGTGGGGTGGAGGCATGTCTCCCTAATTTGTTTTTGAAAATCCAAGGTTTTTGAAATGCCTTTTCCGGCTAAAACCTTCAAACTATAATAGACCCATTGTGTACTTTGGTATATTTGCGCTAAGCTCACATGGCTAAGTGTTACATTCATACAATAAAAAGAAATATTGGAAAAGATTATTATTTAGGTATATATTTTTTTTTTTATCGAATCGAAATGTGGGGGGCGGGATGATAATTATATAGCCATCCCCCCGTACACAAAGCCGTGGTTGTGTCCTCATCCCACCAGGTTTACGCCTCTGATGAGGACCTGGAATGATGGATCAGTGAAAACTGCGAAGATGTCATTCTCACGTTCAAGATAAGCTAGTCTCTGTAGGTGCTACGTAGCAATTTCACTGGTTCCATACGTTCTCATTGGATTTAACATGAAGCGCTAAAACTAGTCTAGCGCTCGACAATTAGATTCTAGTATTTGATTCTGGACGTAAGGAAGACTCAAATTCATTGTTTTCACCAAGAGACAAGTTGCTCTTTAATAAAGGTGGTAGTAGGACCACGTTTAATTGTACTACCATGAATAGTAGTCTTTATTAGCAGTCACACACTGATCCAAGAAACCTAGGTAGTCTCGATCCCACGTTTAGCCAATTTTTATTCTCCCTTTATAACTTAGACCTTCCTCCGATATTAAAAACGATGTTTTGACAAAAACTATCATTATAAAAGCTCAAGGGCGGATACAAGCGATCTAAAAATAAGTACAAAGATTTTTAATACCTGAGGAAGATTCAACGTTAGTTATAAATGAGTTATACTGGGAAGAGGGTTAGAAATTAATTTATGGTGAGATCTAAATTATAATGGGGAAAAAAAAAAAAATTGGTGACCGAAGAGGGATAGACCCATAGCCCCCCTCTCCCGTGTGCGTTTCTGTTTTGGTCTTTTGTACCGAGATAAGGTTTAAGCATGACAGTTTTGTCGTTGGATTAAAAACCATTCATTCATTATTTCATATGATGGCACTTTACACAGATTTAGTACCCATAGTAGCGTACTCTTCTTAAGAACCTCTTTTCTGTATATCCGCACAGTAGATTATACCCTTTGGTTAATACTCCTGCACACAACACTGACCACGTTTTTGAATGGAACTAATAAGCGAAATGGCGACATCATTATCTGTCGTCTGCGATTTGGCCAACTGTAATTATTTGTGATTATATCAAAGCAGCCATCATCATAACATCTTTATTATAACGTTCCCAAGAAACCAGCTTCATTGATCCTGTCTATCTTGTCCACAGGCAGACTACCATTAAAATATAGTGTTACATGACCAGTGTCCGGATTAATATGACAGTGGCATTAACGACGCCTTGTGTGCCGTGATAATAACCTAAATCGTCACGGGATAAGAGTACACAGCGACATGGTTCGCGTGTCTAAACAATGGGCTATTTATAATCAGTCGCTAATGAGTTTCATAGAAAAATAGTTCTAATCATTAGTCAACCAGCGGGTTAAGTCTGGTCTTTATCAGATAATTATATACTAATTTAAACGTTAATCTAAAGGACTTTGAACAAGACAGCGTCCAAGGGAAGTATAGACAAATCTGAGAGATCCTGAGCTCACGAAACCCTATTTATTATTATTATTATTATTATTTAACGATAGCAATAGAGCAATAGATTTATTAATCATTGGCTATTGGATGTCAAACATTTGGTTATTTTAACAAGTTGTCAAGTGTGAACCAGCTTCAAACAAGTTTTGAACCACTGTCGTGAGCTTGAGAGACCGACATTCTACCGCCATGAATCACTATGAAAACTGTGATGATACCAGGTGTTGTAATAAGGGTGCGTTTATAGTTTATATTTAGCAGTTTGTCCTGATTTTAACATCATTTACTAGCCTTAGTAATTTAGTAGTTCTGAAAACTGTCAATTTTTACGGATATACATGAATTTTGGAAAGAGTAGATTAAAAAATATATTTAAAAGATTTGTAACATTGAAGGGGTTTAAAGTTACATACGACCAAATAATAATTGGGAAAAATTAAAATTGTTTGCAAAAGAGCGGTTTAAAACCGCAACCCCTCTTGAATCATAAAAGCATGCCATAACAGATTAAATATTTTGTACAAACATTCCTTGGATCTTCTAATGAACATAATTATAACAAGATTTGTATTTTATATTCCAAACAATTACCTGCCATTAGTAACCGGGGCCCCGGGAGGACATATGCCCCCTCCCACTTGTGACCCTTTTATTCCTTCTTTTTTTTATACATTAATGTTTGCCATTGTAACCAAAATCTGATATACAATTTGTACCCGATCCATCGGTGCCCCCCTCCTCCCAAAAGCTTTTTATAAAATGCAGGTTGGACCTTTGTTGTGATGATCACGATAAAAAATCATCTGAAGAACCTGGTGTTTCATAATACGATTACAGACACAAATAAATATTATGACTTTCCTACAAAAATAGTCTTTTAATAGTCCTTTAGTTATCAACAGACGCCGTCGGAACCGAATTGTCCTTAATAGTGAAATCAATTGAGAAACGTGGCTCATAATAGAGTTGTGTGACCCACGCCATCTTTTACAAGCTAAACTGCACATCATCAGACAAGCAGGTCTATTAATCTTTGAATGATTGCCGCCAAATATAATAACATGTCAAGTCTAGCCCTGATGAGCCCCTTCGCACCACCAGTGCGGACCGATATCCCTTCACGATGTGGAAAAGTTAATTGTATATGATGGTCATGTCACATCCACAATGACCAGTTATAATTAAAAGTAAGGCCACCGACGCTAAAGCAGAATTAGATAAAGATGAAATATTTCATACTGAATACGATGAATCAAGTTAAGTGTCAGTGATGTAATAATTTTAAGATCCCATAATTGTGACCATCACTTATTAAAATACTGTTTTATGCAATATATATAATCAAAATAAGATAGTATATCAAACATCTTTTTTGTATATAGGGTGTGGCAAGCAATAGCTGACGGTTTGTAAAATTTAAAACTCAAAGAAAAATTGGTGTAATGTTTATTAAATAACATGAAATAATAGTTATTTACATACAATTTATAACTGATATGAAAACAAGAATTGGAGTTTAAGACTTTATATTGATATGGTCCACAAAGTTTTTTCTCTCCTGTTTTTCATATTTCAATAAATAAATAAAAACAGTTAGGTATTTCTCCAATATTTTCATTTTGGTAAAAATAAGTTGAAAACTTATGCTTATGCTCATGACAGAGTGTCTAGTGTAGACATGACATTTAATAAGCACATACCTTTACAACAGCAAATACGTTAGGGCTTGTCTTTTGCAGATATATGATTTTGATTAGGATATCATTCATATTTCTGGATACACCACTCAGTAATTTTCTAATTAAAAAGAACATACATTTAACGTTGCTACAAGTAATATTAATAATATGAATTACATTTTATATGGACGATAACAAAACAAAACCAAATAGAAAAACACACACGTTACATTACCAAATTTGAATTGTATTTTAGATAGGCGACCAAACAGAAGAGCATGTTGCCATATCCAAATTTGAACTGAATTTCAGAACAGCAAACAAAAAGACGTTTAGAGTATGTCACCATGACCAAATTTGGGTTGCCTTTTCAATGGATGAAGAAATTTGACAAAACGATGAACATGACCATAATCTCAGAGCCAAAAATCAATCCATAATTTGCCATCATAACCCGGACTTGAGCAACGGATGTGAAAAGCTGAGAATGCATGGATGGATCAATAATGACTAAAGCAGCCTATAGAAATGAATTCTATATCAGGTATTACATACATGGTAAAGATCACCAGGGCATTTAACTGTTTGGCAGCATTATCCTTGCGAGGTGTGATATGTCATTGAATTAAGCAAACTCAGTAACCCACATTGCTGAATCAAAGATGATGGCATGTGAAGTAGTCCATTTAAATTTTGTTTTGTTTAATGACACCAGTAGAGCACATTGATTTATTAATGATCGGATATTAGATGTGAAACATTTGGAAATTCTGACACAAAGTCTATATGAAAAAGTGTGAGTCAGCCTCTGACATATTTTGAACTGCGTTCTTCAGCTTGAGAGGCTGATGTCCTACCATAGGGCCACTAAGGCCCACTGCTTCATTTAAAAGACACCTTGCTGCTAATACAAACTGTAACTTATGTGGTAGATTCTTATCTCATCATCTATACCATGCGATGCAATTACAAAAAATGTTTGACACTTATCGGTAATTTTTAATTAAGAGACAATAAGATAAGATGTAGTTTAACAAACATCTTAATGTCATATCTGACAGAAATCCACGTAAATAACTACAGATCTATAAAAGGAGTTTCGAAATTTTCACTCAAAATACATACATTTCAACTAGCATAAGCTTATGGGTTCCCATTTTTGTTGCAGGTCAATTTTTGCCCGAATTTAAGGGTTTTTAAAGATAACAACATCTATTCACAATTACTCTTAAGAATACTACACATTTTTACTGTAATGATAAAAAACAAAATAAAACTTAACAAGAAACTTTACTAATTCGGTCCACTCGCATGCTTGTCTTACAAAACATATGCTCATTTTAACCGAACACCACCTTAATTTTTGCCCAAGTAAAAAACTTGCTCCAGCTCGTCTCGTATGCCTATGTCAACAGGTAATGCAGAGTTCCTCACACTAATATTTAAAAGGTCAACATCATTGCAGCTGAACAGCACCAGACAAACGTAAAAAAACTAGGATCACATTCTGCTACTTTGTGAGAAATATTAGTTCTATTAAATCATCTTTCCTAGAACGCTTGGCTGTACGTTTTTACAAAGTTGACTGCATAGACAGATTCCACCACTAAAATGATAATTTAGTATAAAAACTTTACTTCTCAAACTGGTTAAAAAAAACTTGTTTCTTCAGACTATTCCTAGCAGACTAGTCAGTTCTTTAAATCAATGCAAAAAGCCTCTTCAAATCTTTCTCATGCTCATCAGCCTAAGCAATAATCACGATGTCATATAATGTGGCAGCTTAATGCCATTTTCACATAAATGATTATGAATCATGGCTTCGCTCATCTGACCAAATCCAGGGATTATCCTGTCACCACAGTTAACATTTCAGCTGATTACATAAGTGTAGAGTAAGATGTCTGTTTTGCAGTCAGCAAGTCACACGTGGTCTTAGTCTATGTTTAGTTCTAATAGTAACATGACTGTCTTGTAGTCCTAAGTAACATAACTATCTTGTAGTTTAATAGTCACATGACTATCTTTAGTTCTAATATGACTATCTTATAGTTCTAATAGTAATATGACTATCTGTATTTCTACTAGTAACATGACTATCTTGTAGTTGTAATAGTAATATGTCTATCTTGTAATTATAATAGTAACACGACTATCTTGTAGTTCTAATAGCAACGTGACTATATTGTAGTTCTCAGTAACATGACTATCTTGTAGTTTAATAGTCACATGGCTATCTTGTTCTACTAGTAACATGACTATCTTCAGTTCTAATAGTAACATGACAATATTGTAGTTCTAATAGTAACATGACTATCTTTAGTTCTAATAGAAACATGACTATCTTGTAGTTGTAATACTAACACTAACATGACTATCTTTAGTTCTAATAGTAACATGACTATCTTGTAGTTGTAATACTAACACTAACATGACTATCTTGTAGTTCTAATAGTAACATGACTATCTGTAGTTGTAATACCAACACTAACATGACTATCTTGTAGTTCTAATAGTAACATGACTATCTTGTAGTTCTAATAGTAACATGACTATCTTTAGTTGTAATAGTAACATGGGTATCGTGTAGTTGTAATAGTAACAT
>JAULBS010085845.1:0-15749 GCA_032355785.1 Symmetromphalus regularis | reverse complement strand
TTCTCTCGGTCTGACCTACAATTATCAACACCTACATGTACTTCAAAGAGCTAGTTAGGACTGAACAGTGTCAACCAGCTGTTTCCTGGACGCCAGATCCACATAACAGTTTCTCTCGGTCTGACCTACAATTATCAACACCTACATGTACTTCAAAGAGCTAGTTAGGACTGAACAGTGTCAACCAATATAAGCAGAACCGTAGGGTATGACTAAAAAGTAAAGTTTGTTTTATTTAACGATGCCTCTAGAACAAATTCATTTTTAATCTTATCATCGGCTATTGGACATGAATCACATGGTCATTCTGACATAATTATTTTGAGGAAACCTGCTGTCTCCACATAGGCTACTATTACCAATAAGCAGTAAGCAGTCTTTTATATGCACCCTCACACAGACAGGACAGCATACACCACAGCCTTTGATGACCACTGGTTGGAACAGAAAATAACCCAAACAGCAAATGGGTACACTGAGAAAGATTGATTCGACGACCGACTGGTTCACAGGTGGACTGTAGGGTATGACTACTGCCCAATTTCTTATTGACTGTTCAACCTTGATTCACAATGCACCTTATATATGTAATCATTCAACATGTTTAAACAGTTTCAATTATGAATCGAGGATGAACCATCAATGAGAAATAGGGCTCAAGAAACATGGTCTTTGTGTTTACAAATGTTCTAATTGATCTGACTTCTACAAAATTTAAATGACAATCACATATATGTATCATAAAGGTCACTTATCTTAGGAAGTAACAACGTAAGATTTCTGAATACTGTACACAACTTACAGTGACCAAAACATGGGTAAATCCAGTTCCCTGAAGTCCGGAATGAAGTCCAAGTATGGCCGCCATTTTGACTGTGGGTTATTGTATTCAAACATCAGAGCCAAGAGAAGTGGGACCCATCCACTAGAGGTCTGCAGATCACTTGACTCTGAAAAAAACAGAAATTAATAAAAACTTGTCATATCAGTGCTCAAAATAATTGTCTCATTGTACCTACAGACTTTGCACCCAATTATTTTGATTACCTGCAAAGCAATTTTTTTAACCAGAAATCATGAAAGTAAAGCCTGCTGCAGTTAATACAAAATGCTCATTTAGAAACATTTGGTCACAATACACCTTGAAAAAAACTAGTGAGTCCACTGCAAAAAAAAAAGTGCTGCTGAGAATGAAAAACTCTGCAGCAATTTCCACATTTCCTAATACCAGGGGTTGTAGCCAGCAAAATTTGCAGTTGCATCAGCAATCAAATTTTTTAAATGTCAAAATGGATGCACCAACACTCAACTGCTGTCGCAAAAATGATACAATGCAATATGGTCATTTATCAAAAAATGCCATCACTGTATAAGAGTAAAATGATTTAGTGACAGTAATTAAGTGTCATTGCCACATTGTCTGAATTTCAAGAGGTGAACCAATAGAATGCATACCACTTTGGAGTAACTGTGCAATGCCACAAGTGTCTGGACACAGCAGACAGGTGCGAGGAATTTTAAACAACACTGTTCCCTCATCAATGTTGTCTACAGCAACCATTCCATATTGAGCACAGGATCCTTCTTTGGTCACCTTTACCTGCAAATTACAACATTTGATAAATTATACATATATTTATATCATATAAATGTATGCAGCAATTAAAAAAAGGAAATCAATTAAAGCATAAATTTTTAACAATTTAGTAATGTGAGATACATGTACATGTACTTGTAGTTAGGTTAGTACCAAAATATTAAGTTTAAATTTTTTTAAAGATACATGCATTAATCTTAATAAAAATTGTGTGGAAAAACATTTTTAATATCAAATTTTTAATGATAAAAATACAAACATTTTTAAAGTGTTTGTGCTTTACAAATGTCATGTAACATTTTTCTTATTGTAGCAACTATACATGTAATGTATAAGAATTACAGCATAATTTCTGACTGGGTTACACCACCTTAATATTACATAGACTTTACTGTTTCATTTATTTAATGTTTTACAGAAGTGTGGGGATATACAGTGCAAGTGGACATTTATTCAGAATTACAGTTATGAAAATTTAATTAATGTGAAATGTCCTAAAATTGTTTGAGGCCATCCAAATATGAGGATTTTAGCATGTACCCACCTATTCCTACAATTTATTTTGATGTCAGTGAAACCTTTTACATAAAATGAAGAGTGGTAGGAAGGAGGTACTGCAGGGGACACTATTTCGAAATCTGAGGTAACCGAAGTCGGTTCACATGGTTTTTACATAGGTAATTCATAGTTAAGTTACGTGAATTATATTTGCTTAACCTGTAGGTTATCTGATCGGTTACCTCAAAATTACGATGTTTTAACTATATACGTTTTAGCTCAAATGAAGTTAAAACAAAATACAAAAGAAAATTTATAAAACAGGTTTTATTTTTAATGTTTGCCAAAGTTAGCTATGTTTTTTTGTTTTTGTTTTTAATGAACACTTTCAGATTCCTTTGTTCATTTCGCACTGTCCAAGCTACTTTCACTTTATCTATAGTGATATTCCAAAAGTTTGCTTTTTAAAGCTCATTCTGCGATGTGGGTATTTTTTAACTTCTGTAAGACCTGTTTAAGTTAAAACCGTTTTCAGCATTTGTAAAATTATAGGCAATCCAATATTACGTCAGCATAATTATATTCCTAAAGATGAAATAGCAGCAGATGATTTAGCCGTCCCCAACATCCGTGGACATTTCATTAAAACTTTTGACTCGACTCTATACTCAGCAATTTTAGTTAGACAGGTTGCAAATTACAACTTTTGCAATATAACGTTGTCTAATGGTTCGCTGTGCATCAAGGTAGGGGTCACCTTGCCCATAGCCAAATGCTAATTTTTCTTGAGACTGGCTAAACATTTTAACATTTGGCTAACAAAATCTTATTTAAACTACCCTTTTCATTAATTGTTTTTAAAGAAAATACCCAAAATATCTGAAAATTGGCTAAAACTAAATTATTTTCAGGGTATGCCCTAGTATCTAAAAACCAGTCTAAAAAATTTGTCGGAATACTTGTACGTCTGCGTGAATAAACTTCCTGTAATCGTGATGTTTGCAAGTTTTAATTTCTGAACGTCTACAGGTCACGACGTAACCGATATGTGGTTCACGTAAATTTAATTTTGCATAATGGACACGGGAACAGAATGGCAGTTCGCATGAAATATTGTGCCCTGGTACTGTAATCCAAATTGTTTACGTAGTTCTATTTGACAAAACATTGCAAAGAAAAAAGAAATTGGAATATGAACATACAAAAAAAGACATTCAACATTAAAATTTAGTAGTTTTTGACAAATTAAGAATAAATTAAATTAAAGAATAACTTTTGCATTAGAAAAAAAGCAGAGATAACTCATGTATAAACAAAAGATAACTCTTGCAAGAATATTAACCAAACAAAGCACTTATCCTGAAAACATTTGAAACTAATTGATTAGCTTCTGAAATAGCAACTCGAATTATATTTCATTTATAATTAACATGTTGTGTTCAAATTCATTGCAACCAGCGACCTAACATATCGTAACCAAAGTAAATTCCTTAAATATTTGCACAAGCCACAACCCGCCGAAAATCAGTGCAAGAAAATTTTGAAGAATGAATGTTCCAATAGATGTTTTTTGGATTTTATACCTTGTCAGTAATGGCAAATTGACTATTTTCACACCAGGTTAGGAAGTGGTTTAATCTATTGTCGTCCGCATCTTTCGATGATATCTTCGCGGGACTATCTCCACACATTTCTTCTCTACTAAGTAGATGCTTTCCTGTCCCATTTTCCATTTTATTTTTAGTTCACCGACGGTGTAAAGTCTATTTGTTCCTTGAAAATATGGTTCCGGTCAACAAAGATTTTTGGTAGTGCGATTTCGCGGAATAAATAACTAATATCAGTCTTAAATGAAGCTTTATATGTAGATAAAATGGTTCACACACAGAAAAACCACAAACCAAGCAAGCCATGAAACTTGTTATTTTGTAGAATAATATTTTTAAAATTGTTTTCTCATCAAAACTTTTTTTTTTTTTTTACGAACTAAAGACAAAATTGATATTTAAAAACAAAAAGTACACGTTTTGAAGATGAATAGGTCAATAATATTTAAATATTCAGTACTGAGAGAAATTAGGCTGCTTTGAGCTTCAATGCTCTTTGGCCTTTGTGTCACATTTTCTCCTTTACCGGTGTAAAGTCAATTAGTTGCCTTGAAGACCTGAGCATATTTCTAAACCTGCCGAGGTTACGTAACTTTATACTTCTGTTAACCTACATGTAATTAATTTGATTAAACTTCTGCGTATACCGGTAAACGATATCTTTTATTTTTATGTATTCTTACACAAACATTGTCGTAGTTTGCATTACGAAAGTTTGGTTAAGCAATTTAAATGAAATAGGAAGTACTGTTGGCCATTTTAGATACACCATTCTACACAACAAACCAGCAAACCATTCAGCACAGCAAACACTTAAAATCCCCCCTACCCCAAGAATCCATGTTTTGTTTTTTTAAACATACGACATATGTATGCCTATTTATAGGCAGTTTTAGGACTGCATAATATAAATTATGAAATTAATGTTAACAAGAAACAAATGATATTTTTAAAATTGATATATATTAATTTTCCTCACAATATTGTACTGGTTTTAAAGTTGCAAAAAATACAGATGTTAATTTAAACCTATAGTGATTAGATGTTATTAATGTTCAGGCCCATATGAGCGTATGGGGTGGATGGGGCAGTGGGAGCTCAGCCTGCACCCTCCCCCCCCCCTCCCACACACATTTTCGCCAGTTTTTATTTCGGCTAAAGATTTGCAGTGTTACACAACACATTTTATACACCCATAATAATTAGTTCCCCCCCTCCCACTTTGAAAAAAGAGCCCCTCCCAATTTGAAAATCTGTTCTACAGGCCTGATGTTATTATTAATATATGTACAATTTACGTATTTGTTTTATCATTATTTATTTCAGCATTTTTCTTGACTGACAATGGATGAAGACCTACTGAAGAATGAACTCAATACAAAAATGCTGAAGCCATTTGGTGGCGGAGGTGGTGGCTGTATCAGCCAGGGACTTGGATATGACACAGATCATGGCCGAGTGTTTGTTAAAGTAAACAATAAATCAGAGGTGATGTATTAATGTAACTTGTATTTAAAGTGTGACAGTGTCCGTATCCTTTAAAAATAGCAATGTTTTAATACTTTAGACTAGTGTTTCATCTTTTTGTATTTCTTCTTCACAAAACCAAATGAGAAGAAGAGGATAGTGTTTGATACTAGATATGATCAGGGATTGAAACCTGTTTGATTGGCATTAAAACAATTTTCCTGTCACAAAATTTAATTTGGACAAAAAAGAAGATATATAGATGTATGTTTTATTGTGCATGTCTTTTATTATTTAATTTTGCCAGATTTCTGCAATATAAACTGTTTCATCAAGACTATTTTACTAAGAAATGATTATTTTCACTAGAAGTAGAAGTTAAAACACGAGTGGTGGACAAAATGACTTTACACAAACAGCCTTGTGACAGTCAAATCTTCCATAATGACAAAAAATTGACACTAATTTCAAGGTCTACATTGCTGTTATTACCTTGGGTGACAGTAGCGGATCTGGTGTGTGTGTCCAGGATGTCAGGACTCCCCATCCCTTCTCAATTTGTTTTTTCCTTTTACTGGGTGGAAGGACGTGAAAATTCACAAGTTTTTCTCCTTTTCTGTTCACTCGTCACTTTTGGATTACCCCCTTTTCAGAAATCCATATTTAGACTCCCTCCTGCCCTCCTCTTGAGAAATCCTGCTTCTGCACCTGGGTGACATTGGGATAGGGGGGATACACCACAGAACAACAGAAAATGTAAAAGTTCTTTATGAGGTTTGAGATAAAATGCCTCATTTGAAATAATTTTCAGTGGTACAATGGATGAAAATGGTCATGATGCTATTATAAAATTTGACCCCTGCATTGTATTATGATTTTTGCTGAAGATTAGTTTCTTGATTTTATTTTATTAATTGTAAATGATTTCTTTCAGGCACGTCTAATGTTTGATGGGGAAGCTGCCAGTTTGCAGGCAATATATAATACCTCGGAAGTGAAAGTACCCAAACCAGTCAAGGTTTGAATCTTAGAATAGATTTTGTTTTGTATTTAGTCTGTAGTGCTATAATGACACAGATTCAGTATTAATATTCAAGGAGACTGTCAGACTTGTATGGTATAAACATAGAGTGCTATGCACTTTAAACAAGTAGAGAATTTTTTTTTATTTCTCATTGTCATAAAAAAATTACCAATGGTGTGGGTACTGGAGAAAAAGTTATAAATCCCATATCTTTAACATGTCAATGTGGAAAGCAGATTCTATGCATGTTTAAAAACCTAGTTTGAGTGAATGCTGGAGTTTTGTAACACTGGAATACGTAATCCATTAACACTTATAATTATTTGCTTCATGCCTCTAGAACTAATTGGACCGGAATGTAGCTCCAATGGTAGCATGTCCACCTGTGTAGTGGTCGGTCATCGGATCGATCCTTCTCAGTGGACATATTTGCAGTTTGAGGTATTTTGCATTCCAACCAGTGGTCCATAACTGGTTCATCAGAGGAAGTGGTATGTGCTGTCCTGGCTGCTATGTGGTGGCAGTGGGTTTCTTCTAAATACATGTCAGATTGACTATATGAATATGATTGACGTCCAACAGCCGAAGATAAAATAAAAATCAATGTGCTCTAAAGGCGACATTAAATAAAAAAAAATTTACTAGAACTAATATGGCCTTTATGCAAAGCCTAAGGTGGATCCTTGCCTCAGAGAATACATTTTTTTTTTTATTCGTGTCCCTTTTATGAGTCCTGGAAATGTTTTCAGGTAACCTATTCCATTTTTTTTCCCTCACAAAATAAAAATGTTAATAATTATATAAAAGACACATGAATAAACCAGTTAAGAAATGTTTATGCAATTTCTAGCAAATCCCAGACATATATCACAATAAATGTTTTTGTTTTTGGTGCAGGTCTTTGATATTCCTGGCGGTGGAGCAGCATTAGCTATGGAGTATTTGAATTTGACAGGAAGTCGTTCTAAACATGAATCTCTTCTTGGACAACAGCTTGCAAGGTCAGAACTGAAGTAATACGGTTAATCAGGCAGGATTTAATTTTATATTTGGGGTCAGGGATGGCAAAAATATAAACAAGCTTATGTTGTTTTGAATTAGAAATCTTCCACAAATTGTGATCCAGGGTTGTTAGTCATCTGACAGTTTATAAAGATAGTTTTAAAAGTATACAGGTTTCATGTTTGTACAAACCATAATTATGTTCATGGGGAGGAGTTGAAGACCAGCATACAGATTAGTCATTAAAATCTTGCAAAAACTAAGAATTTAGAAGATGGGAGTGGGAGAGGGTCTAAAAATGTGTACCCTTTGTATGAGTATTCTAAAATGCTGATAATTATGAATGACCTCTAAGGGTAGTAAGATTCAACTATGAGAATGTTAAAAAGGGTTTTCTTCATAGTTATATTTTTTTGAATGGTAGGCCCTACCAATGTGGGTTGTTTTTCAGAAATTACATTAGATCAGGCCTGTAGAACGAATTTTCAAAGTGTGGAGACTCATTTTTATGTGTGTATAAAATGTGATGTGCGAAACCGCGAATGTATACCCGAAATAAAAACTGGTGCAAAGACCCCCACTAGCCCCACTGCTCATACAAGCCTGGAGATACATAATTAGAAATCCTCAAAAAACAGCTAGATGACATCTGATTTTGATAAACTGCAATACTTTTCAATGCTCGAATCATCAAGTTTTAATGTGGGTCTCTTTCACCCCACACCCACCTTCAGCAATCAAATTTTATTTTTTTCCAATTATATTTTGGTTGTAACTAACTTCGAAACTCCGAACAGGGTTTTCGTCATCAACTAATTTGAGGGTATGCAGAATGGGGGCAGGGGGCTCTGGGGGATGCCCCAGAACATTTTTTGATTTTAGATTCATGGAAATGAATTCTAGACCACTTTGACATATGATACCTATGATTACTGTTCAGTATAACTGATTATTGATGATGGCTGTGTTGTCTCTGGCTCCTTAAAGAACCTTTAAAAAAATTATCCCAACAATTTGAGGAAACAGTCGTACCCTCAGAAAATTTAAGGGTACAGAATTTTACCCTGTGGCTGAAACCCAGCCCTATTTCCTCCAATATTAAAAATAGTTTGAAAAACTCCATTCCAAAATTTCTGCCTCTGTTCCTGGCAGCAGGATCATCCAATAGATTAGCCAGTATAATGTTTTCACTGGATTTATAAAGAAAAAAACACACTCCTTGCTAGTACACTTCTGAAGGTGCCCTATTACAATAAACAGAAAACTTTTATTTTTTTAATAGTTTTTTTTAGCCATATTTGAAGAATATTTGTATTTTCCTGCAGGCTTCATCTGAAGAACAAAAAGATTGGTGATGAACTCAAGAAAAAAGTTGGGTCAGTACATCGAGGTCCTGATGATAAAGCAGAATTTGTGCAGAAGTTTGGCTTTGATGTGCCCACCTGCTGTGGCTACCTCCCTCAGGACAACACGTGGCAGGACGACTGGGTCATATTCTTTGCTAGGAAGATTGACCAGCAGCTCAAGTTTGTAGGAGGCGACAGAGAAGCCAGTGATTTGTGGTCACAGATTCTGCCCAAACTTGACACATTGTTTAAAGGAGTTGAGATCACACCAGCTCTACTTCATGGAGATTTGTGGTCAGGAAATGCTGCATCAGATGCCTCAGGTCCTGGTGGGTGTTTACAATTCTTTTATTTGTTACATACAGTGATTGAGTTTTAAGGCAAGACCTATCAAGTCTCACGGTTTTCAGCAAAATCTCACAGTCTAATGGTAAGCCACGAAAATCTCACGGTTTTTCTCTTGCGATAAAAATCCATTGTAGATAAAACAATTTCTGTTCATTCTCAGTCAAATTCTCGACCAATCGGGCCAGAAATAACAAACAAAATGAGAGGACTGAACACAATCCATATTTAGAAGATCAACTGCATGTGTCAAATAGCTTTAAAGATGTAACAGAGAACATTAAATGTTCTGTTTGTAAAATCGTGCTGTACTTTTATTGCTTTCTTTACAAAAAAACAACTACATTATTTTGATAAGCACTTGATTATGTATGAATAGGTCAATCTCCAAGTTTTTACTGAAATCTCCAGGTTTTGGAATTTCAGTCTCCAGGTTTCCAGTGCCTCGAGGTTGAGAGGTCTGAGTCATATATGTTAAATTTTGAAAAATTGATGAATTAGAGAATCCAACTGTTGCTTGCTAGGTTTTCCCATAACAAAATTTGAAAATCAGTGAATATTTTGTTAACTTCATATGCTTTATAAGGTGAAGCGAAATTTAATTAGCTCATGCACTTTGTTTCAGTGATCTATGACCCAGCCAGTTTCTATGGACATTCCGAGTATGACTTGGGAATAGCAAACATGTTTGGTGGGTTTGGATCATCATTCTTCAAAGCCTACTTCAACGAGATTCCAAAAGCTCCAGGATATGAAGCCAGACTAGAACTTTACATACTGTTCCATTATTTAAACCACTGGTATGTGTTTTTTATTTAAACATCTGGTATGTATTTTATTTAAATATCTGGTATGTCTTTTTATTTAAAGCACTGTTAGTGGGGTGGATATGTGGCTGGAGCACATTTGGAAAGAAGCATGAAACTTTGAGCTAGGTTTTTTTTAATATGCTGATTCCAAAAAATTGCGGGAAGCAAGATGTCACTCCAACCCTTCCTGCCAAAAATTCAAAATGGCCACCACAAATACCGTTTTAGTCCATAAAATGGCTCCAAGTGCCCCAATTACCATGATCTTGGTGTCTAATCCCATGTTTTCATGGTAAAGGAATTATATAAAAGCATTCCTGAGCTTAATATACCATTCCTTAAGGAATAAAGAGGACAGCTAAAAAAAAACACTTATTTTAAATGAAACTCAAAACAGTCAAAATAAAATCATAATCTTCGTGACTATTCCCATGATTTCATGGTCAAGGAATCTAATAAAATCATTACTAAGCTTAACAGACTATTATTTTGGGTATTTTTTCAAGATGGCCAGCAATACAAAATTTACAAACGTCAATATCTCTTGTACAAGTCAACATAAAATAATGATCTAGGTATCTATTCCTATGTTTTTATGGTCAAGGAATCCAATAAAATGTTTACTGAGCTTAACAGACCAATCCTTTATGGTTAAAATTACCAAATCCAAGATGGCTGACCAACTCCCTTCCCACCAAAAATAAAGGAGAAACAAACCACTATTTCAATTAAGCAACAGCACATGATCAATATATCAAGTCAATTTTGACTTCTTATTAATGTTTTTAAAGCCGCTAAATGAAATAACTTATTTAATTTTGAAACAGATCATTTAGTGTTTGTTAATACTTAAACATAACAGAACTCCAAAATCCATGAAAGTTATCATGAAAAGACACCATCTTCATGAAATCTCAGCATTCAACCAAAATGTCAACCCAGGTTTGTCGTCTTTATTAATGCTTTTAAAGTTGAGTTTTATGGGGAATTTAGGTCACAATTTGTTGCCAGAAATGCCATTCATGTCATCTAGGAAGAGAGCTACACTGAAAGTGATCGTCTCATGTGTTGTTACTTCATGAAAATAGTGGGGTTTGTTTTTTGTGGGGATTTTTTGGTGGTGGACTAGCCATCTTGGATTTGGTAATTTTAGCCATAAAGGATTGGTCTGTTAAGCTCAGTAATCGTTTTATTGGATTCCTTGACCATAAAAACATAGGAATAGATACCTAGATCATTATTCTATGTCGACTTGTACATGAGATATTGACATTTGTAAATTTTGTATTGGTGGCCATTTTGAAAAAAAGCCATAATAATAGTCTGTTAAGCTCAGTAATGATTTTATTAGATTCCTTGACCATGAAAACTTGGGAATAGACACCAAGATTATGATACTATGTTGAGTTCCATTAAAAAAAAGTTTTTTCCTATAGGAATAGATACCTAGACCATTATTTTATGTTGACTTGTACAAAAGATATTGACGTTTGTAAATTTTGTATTGCTGGCCATCTTGAAAAAATACCAAAAATAAGTCTGTTAAGCTTAGTAATGATTTTATTAGATTCCTTGACCATGAAATCATGGGAATAGTCACAAAGATTATGATTTTATTTTGACTATTTTGAACTTCATTTAAAATAGCGGGTTTTTTTAGCAGCCATCTTGGATATGTTATCTTTATTCCTTAAGGAATGGTATATTAAGCTCAGGAATGCTTTCATATAATTCCTTGACCATGAACTCACCAAGATCATGGTAACCGGGGCACTTTGAGCCGTTTTATGGACAAAAACGGTATTTGTGACGGCTATTTTGAATTTTTGTCGGGAAGGGTTGGAGTGACATTTTGCTTCCCGCAATTTTTGGAATCAGCATATTCAAAAAAATCCAAGGGCAAAGTTTCATGCTTCTTTCCAGAAGTGCACAATTTGACCAAATTATTTTACACATCTGCCCGTTTATGTTATGTGTTTATGTTTAAACTTCTAGCATGCATTTTATTTAAATCTCTGGTATTTTTTTAATTTAAACCACTGGTGTTTTTATTTAAACCACTGGTATGTGTTTTTATTTAAAACACTGGTATGTGTTTTTATTTAAAACACTGGTATGTGTTTTTATTTAAAACACTGGTATGTGTTTTTATTTAAAGTTAAAATCTGGTATGTGTTTTTATTTAAACCACTGGTATGTGTTTTTATTTAAACCTCTTGTATGTGTCTTTATTTAAACCACTGGTGTTTTTATATAAACCACTGGTATGTGTTTTTATTTAAACCTCTGGTATGTGTTTTTATTTAAACCATTGGTATGTGTTTTTATTTAAACCTCTGGTATGTTTTTATTTAAACCTCTTGTATGTGTCTTTATTTAAACCACTGGTATGTTTTTATTTAAACCATTGGTATGTGTTTTTATTTAAACGTCTTGTACCAGTATGTGTTTTATTTTAACCTCTGCAAACATAGTTACAGTGCCATTCAATGTAACATCTTACTGAATGGCATTATGTTATATTAAAATTGCTTTTTTTCCCCCTTAATCCAGACTTTAATGCTTAATTTCCCTCACTGTTTGACCTTTTTCAACAGTTCATCTTCAGTAAACAACAACATAAAACAGTTTATACTATGAAGCAAGGTTAAATCTTCAACTAGAAATCAGGTCTTAAAATATTGGGTACAGCAGCAGTTGTAGGATATAGCAGCAGTTGTAGGATATAACAAATGGTGGGGAATGCAATATCCTGTTCTTTTTAATGTATTTAAACCTCTGGTAAGTCTTTTCTTTAGTAAACTTGGGATTTAACCATTGTTTTTCAGGAGTCACTTTGGTGGTGGATATCGAGGGTCTTCAATATCTACAATGAAAGGAGTATTAAGAAGCATAAATAATGCCTCATGACATTGTTTATAGTATTTACCATTGTAGATACTTATACAGTTTATAGTGTACACTGTAGTAAATACTTTATACATTGTTTTAGCATACACTGTTTTGGATAGGGTGGGTATAAATATAGTTGGAATCTGGGTTTGGACAACCATGTCACCAAGATGTAAGTTGAGCAACCTGAACTGTGTCTGAGCCTGACATGATTGAACAGTAACATACCCATGCCAGAAGTGAAGACATCTGCAAGTGAGCCATTCCGTTGTCCAATGGCTGCACGATTGTTTCCGTGTCACTGAACTACTTCACTCCAGATGTAGTGTTCTTGTGGGACTTAACTTGTTGTAACTAGTTTATATATATCTACGCGGGACAGTCCAAAAACTGTTTTAGCAAAGATGTAGTGCTGTCCATAGTGCACAATTGAAGAGTGTTTTCACAAAACTCTCTAAATCCATTTGACATCAGACTGAGAAAAAATATGTTATATTGTTCTGAGTGCATACTTAAGACACTAGCTGATAAAACCCAGAACAAGCATCCACAACTGGTTCATCAGTGGTATATGCTGTCCTGTCTGTTGGAAAGTGCATATAAAAGATCTCTTGCTGCTTATCGGAAAGAGTAGCCTATGTCGCAGCAGCGGGTTTCCTTTAAATAAATAAATCAGAATGACCATATGATTGACGTCGAATAGCCGATGATAAAATAAAAATCAATGTGTTCTAGAGGGGTTGTTAAATAAAACAAACTTTACCTTGTTACAACATACCAATGGGTGACAATACATCAAACATACGTTTTACGTTTGTCTCCATTTACAGTTCCAGCGGCCAAGAGTTGATGGGCCAAAATGTTCCAATACTCGATTTTTTGGGGGGAATTTTAAAACATTATTTGACTCACATAAATTTCTGATAAACCACAGATAAAAAAAAATTGGCAGCTAATAGGTCCTGTTAAAATATATATTTATGCATGATTTGAAAACATTTCTCTACAGGTAGTGGTATTTCTTGTATTGTTTTATCTCATTAAAATTTTAGTTATATATTAAAATGCATAGAGTGCTCGATTAAAGCAACTGGAGGCTATTTGGTAGGAGCCCAAATTTAATACCATATGTTCATGAGAAACGAGAGGTCGAGGCCCTCCTAGATTGTGAAAGCATATCTAAATAAAATTATGTTACTAAATAATAGCTTTTTTACGTTATATTATTTTGTGTTGCGTGATAATTACCACCCTATGTTCATGCTAATCAGACATTTTCAGGACATTGATACTTCTTCTTTTTATAAATGACCCCACAAGAGCATAAAAAAATTATATGTCAAACATAATGGTATTTTCGAAACAGTCCATCCTGTTGGCGGATAGGAAAGTGGCACCAAGGAACACAAATATGCCTTCAGAATATGTGTGACATCACTGACACTGAACTGAACTTTATTTACACCCAGGCCGTAATCTACGGCACATGAGAATATATATATATATATATACAGTGAATAGTTGAAAATAAACTGCTAAACAAGATGAGAGGGTCGGGGTGAGGGAGTCGGGTGCATATTTTATCAATATAATCCTTCCCTTATCTGTAGAGGACAGCATTTCTGAACTTATTTTTTTATAATATATTTTAGAGAAATCAGGAATGGCCTATGCTAAGAACAGTTAATTATATTTTAACAAATCTGGTATTCAAAGAGAATCAGATAACCAATGTATTAGTTCATAATTATATAGGTTTATTCTAAAGATAAAAAAAAAAGTTCATTAATTAGTTACAGTGACATTGTTGACAGACGACAGAAACACAAAGGGACACAACTTCTGCCTGATACTTTTTACCATTTTTTGATTGGTTTTAAGAGCATACGATTTGTCGTTAGAAATAGTGTATGTTCTTATCGTTACAACTTTGGTAAGTCATAAATTATAGTGACAAATCGTGAGGGGACATGAGGGTGGGGTGCACATTTTGCGATTTAAATAGAGATTACATAATGAGACCCAATAGAATACCGATTATGTTACGAGTGTGTTTTCAATCGTACAACACGAGCGTCTAAGGGTTCGAGTCGTGCAATATATTTATTACACAATGTTATTGAGTTCCCTTACATGGAAATTATTTTATTTTCCAAATAAAAACATCAAAGGATTCAAAGTGTCAGGGCACTCCTTTCTGATTATATGTACATAAAACTTTGAAAAGTCATAAAGTTCTTACAGTACAGGAGCGTTGAAACCAGGGGGATATGCAGCGGGGTGGGGTTTCAGCCACCCCCCAATAATTCCCATAAATGTGTCTTTTATTAATCGTTGAATTATTCACCTGCAAATTCTGATGTTCAGAAACGTGAGCAGCCCCCACCCCCCCATCCAATATAAAAGATATGTTGTTTCTAACAGAAAAGAGTAGCCTATGTGGCAATAGAACTTACAATAATCGCAACAAAATTGTTTACGCTTTAATTATATTTCAACCAATTTAGAAGTAAACTATTTGGATATTTTGAAGAATGCGTTGAAGTTTTCTACTGGACACCTCCCTTCAGAAATCCATATTTGGACCCCCCTTTCAGAATACCTGCATCCGCGCCAGCTAACAGCTACCATTACAAAACAGTTTCTGTACAAGAAGTCCATTATAGTCCTGCAGATACACTAGTCAAGATGTGCTAACGACCACGTATACAGCGTGTTGCGTAATCAGTTTCGTAAATAACAACAAATGAAAATAAATTCCTTAAACCGAATTCCTTGACAACCATTACACACAGAAACAAACTTGTGCTTCAGTGTGTTCTCATGGGATGTGTGTCTATCCGTCAACCAAAAATTTGCTATTTATTCACGAAACATCTCTGCTTTATTTAAATAGTGTTTGTGACTTTCATGTCCTCGTTTATCCGTGTGGCAACACTTGGAACAATGAGGCAGTGGAGTGCGTGAATGACGAAATGGTATATTACCTTGGTAACCAGCTCTGTGATTGGCTTGAACGTTGACGCAGTGGAGTGCGTGAATGACGAAATGGTATATTACCTTGGTAACCAGCTCTGTGATTGGTTTGAACGTTGACGCAGTGGAGTGCGTGAATGACGAAATGGTATATTACCTTGGTAACCAGCTCTGTGATTGGTTTGA
>JAULBS010085834.1:0-18246 GCA_032355785.1 Symmetromphalus regularis | reverse complement strand
ATTATCATTATCATTATTATTATTATCATTATCATTATCATTATCATTATCATTATCATTATCATTATTATTATTATTATCATTATCATTATTATTATTATTACTATTATTATTATTATTATTATTTTGAGACACCACTAGAGCAAATTGATTTATTAATCATCAGCTATTGAATGCCAATCATTTTGATAATTTCGAAATGAGTGAGGCTCCGACGGGTTTTGAACTACTGTCTTCAGCTTGAGAGTCCGATATCCTACCACTGGATCACTTGTTCATGATATCAACCAACTGAGTACTCATTTTGTTTTGAAAGTAAATAGAAAAAAATAAAATAAATAAACGGAGTAAATTATATTTACAGATAAACCTGTTATAAAGTGTTCTATATTCAAAATGTAATAAGAAACTTTATATATAGGATATTTCATATTATTTTGTATATAGACTCTTGACCATATATTCCACTTTATTTATCTTCCATAAGTGGCTGTTTTAGACAAGTCTTAAGTATATTTAAATTATACCAACAAAAACATGTTAAAATCAAAATTCGTGTACTTTTTATTTAGACATTAAAAATAATAATGATAATAATAATAATTTTGTAAATTAATAATAATAATAATAATAATGACAGTATTAATAATAATATAATGATACTGATAATAATAAATCATTTTCTTGAAATAATCCCACTATCCTACAAAGTGTACAGTTGCGTGACTTCATATCATTAAAATCTTATCCTCTCGGCTAAATGCACACTTACAAAAAATATCTGCTTAATTAAGCGATAGATTTAAGACCAGGCTACTAATAAACACAGGCCCTTAACCAGCAATTTGAACAGAGGGGACGTTATGAAGTTTTCTTTAACTACCATTATAACAAAAATCGTTAAAAGAAAAAAGTTTAACAATTTAATATAATTGAATATACACTATTCCTGTATATTACATTTGTGCATTTTAACAAAAGCTCATATTGATTAAAACATATTGTAGCCAATAATCAGTGAATTGTAATAATTTAAAGTGTAGGGCGGTAAGGAGGTGCGGTTTAATTTATCCTAACACCTCTATTTACGGACCTGAAACCTCCTGTTTAAAACCTAATCGTCAAAGTCGGTTGTTACAATTGAAGATGGCAGTTTGGTTTTGTATGTTGCCAGTGCTGATGTTTTGACTACCAGAAAAAGAAGTTGTTATGATATATTTATCCAACCACACCATTATAAGGTCAGTATGTATGTCTGGTATATGTAAAAAATAATCTGTTGTCTGTCCAGATTATGTATATATACGTGTCCGTTAATTAGAAAAAATGATAACCTGATCCGACTGATTAACTATCTCAACGTGTTTCCGGCTGTTAGAGAGTTTTTAATAATTAAAATAAATTACACACTAACATTGCTTGCTTAGAATGTTTGTATAATTAAAATAGCTTACACACTAACATTGCTTGCTTAGAATGTTTGTATAATTAAAATAGCTTACACACTAACATTACTTGCTTAGAATGTTTGTATAATTAAAATAGCTTACACACTAACATTGCTTGCTTAGAATGTTTATGTAATTAAAATAACTTACACACTAACATTGCTTGCTCAGAATGTTTATGTAATTAAAATAGATTACACACTAACATAGCTTGCTTAGAATGTTTGTGTAATTAAAATAAATTATACACTAACATTGCTTGCTTAGAATGTGTACATTCCTGAGGCCGGAGTTTGGTGTTGAGAGGTGTGTCTTCAGGCCCGCACAAGGGGGGGGGGATAGGATGGGCAAGTAATTATTGGCATACGATATTGAAGGACCTACTACTCCCAGTGGCATTTAACACTGATTACAAACATATTAATGAGCAGTTTGAAATGGGAGTTGGGGGAGGGGGGGGCTGTTACAAATAGTTTCGTAAAAACAGCGCATTTCGTAAAAATATTCACGTTTTATAAAACGTGTTAATGTTGTTGTTGTTTTTATCAAAAAAAAATTGCATTTTGCCGAATTTCGTAAAACCACTCCGCGTGAATCGTAAAATTGTATGCCTCGATTTTTAAAATTGACCGACCACTTTCGTAAAATTCGGCAAAATGAACATTTTAAAAATAAAAAACATCAACACGTTTTATAAAACGTGAAGATTTTACGAAAAGCGCTGTTTTTACGAAACTATTTGTAACAAGGCCTACATTCCAAATCTGACCCAGGCCTACTACCAGCTTTACACAGGCCTGTGTGTCTTCGCTTAAATCTAAATCCAATGTTTAAATTATTTATGTGGGAAGGGTTTGTGAATACCTTATATAATGGTATTTATTATCTTATATAATAGTATTTATTACACATTTTGAAATCAAGTAACACACATAAGTCTCAAGGTGGTAGAGATACATTGATGTATTCAGTACCTGCATGGAACACCGTAAAACATGTATAGGAGTATGAAGTCTCAGCTCTTGTGTGAAAGTACATACGGTACAAAATGTGTCTATCTGTAAAGAGGGCCGTTCGTTTCCATTACAAAAAAAGAAGGGTTTTTTTAGGTTTTTTTATCAACGCTTTTAGAGCACATTGATTTTTATCTTATCATCGGCTATTGGACGTCAATCATGTGGTCATTCTGACATATGTATTTAAAGGAAACCCTCTACCGCCACATAGGCTACTCTTTTCCAACAAGCAGCAATGGGTCTTTTATATGCACTGTCTCACAGACAGGAGAGCACATACCACGGCCTTTGATGAACCAGTTGTGGATCACTGGTTGGAATGGAAAATAGCCCTGAATGGGTGCCTACATTTCCCATCAGACCTGGGCCTATCACCAGCTTTGCACAGGTCAGAGAATACCTCAATGCATCTAAGTGATAAATGAAGAAAACCGTTACCTGTAATATTCCAAGGGAGGCAAGTGTTGATTCCAAGACATTGTACCAGTCTAACATCTTTCCTCTAAATGAAAATAGAATATTAATACATGTACTGATAATATGGTCAAATCAGTCTTAATAAACAGTCAAGAGTCAAACCCATCTTAAGCAGTCACTTAAGAGTAATGAAAGGTGGCCTGTTTACATAGGTGGCTGCTTAATACAGGTTATGCAGTACTAAATAAGATTAAGGAGAAACTAAAGTGACCCATTAAAACAGGTGGTTGCTTAATACAGGTTAAACTACTAAATGAGCTGACGGAGAAGAAAATTAAAATTAAAGTGACACATTAAGACAGGTGGCTGCTTAGTACAGGTTAAACTACTAAATAAGCTGACTGAGAAGAAAATAAAAATAAAGTGACACATTAAGGCAGGTGGCTGCTTAATACAGGTTAAACTACTAAATAAGCTGACTGAGAAGAAAATAAAGTGACACATTAAGACAGGTGACTGCTTAATACAGGTTAAACTACTAAATAAGCTGACTGAGAAGAAAATAAAGTGAAACATTAAGACAGGTGGTTGCTTAATACAGGTCAAGCCAGGAAATAAGTGGCTGGTCAAGGACATTGACCGGTACAAATTTGTCATTTTGGAAGATTTGACAGTCATAAAGTTATTTGTGTCAGTCATTTTGTCCAATACTCATGTTTTAACTTTTAATAAAAATAACATTTCTGTATAAAGACAGCTTGATGTAGCTTGTGTGTGTTGAATAAATTGTGAAAAATTAAACAATAAAAAGCATATACCATAAAAACTAAATTGAGTATTTTGTTAAAATTGTGTATATTAAATTGTGTGTCAGGAACATTTTCTTTAATGTCCAGCACAAATTGATTGATGCTGGACATTCTGACCAGCTCAACCAAAATAATTATTTCCAGGCCTGCAGGTGGTCAAATACATACAGGCAGGTTTGACAGAGTTTAATTTATAAACCTCAGCTGCACTCAGGGAATTTGGGGTTTCTAATTAAAGGTCCTGGAGTAGATTAAAATAGTGTGGTTTAATGTGACCTCTTGAGGATAGATTTTTTTTTCAATTTTTTGTAATTTATTATTATTTTATCATTATTATTATTTTATCACTATTATTATTATTATGTTCTGGATGAAAGTTAAAACATTAAAAAAGATAAGACAAGCACAATGACTGTTGATTTATTATATTTTATTTTTATTACTATTATTATTTTGTTATTATTATTATTTTATTTTTTATTTTCCGGCTGAAAACTGAAACATTAAAAAAGATAAGATAAGATTAGCACAATGTTGATTTCTTATTATTATTATTATTTATTATTATTATTATTATTTATTATTATTATTTTTATAATTATTATTATTATTTATTATTATTATTATTTTTATAATTATTATTTATTATTATTATTATTATTTATTATTATTTTTATAATAATAATTATTATTATTATTATTTATTATTATTATTTTTATAATTATTATTATTTTTAATATTATTTTTATAATTATTTTTATAATTATTATTATTAATATTATTATTATTATTTTCTGGTTAAAAGCTAAAACATTAAAAAGACAAGTTTAGTACAATGACTGTTGATTTATTATTATTTTTATTATTATTTTTACAATTATTATTATTTTTATTATTATTATTTTCTTGCTGAAAGTTAAAACATTAAAAAAGATTAGATTAGACTAGCACAATGTTGATTTATTATATTTTATTTTTATTATTATTATTATTATAAATATTATTATTATTATATTTTTATTATTATTATTCTCTGTTTGAAAGTTAAAATATTAAAAAAGATTAGATAAGACTAGCACCATGACTGTTGATTTATTTTATTTTATTTTTATTATTAAATTATATTGTTATAAATATTATTATTATTATTATTATATTTTTATTATTATTATTTTCTGGTTGAAAGTTAAAACATTAAAAAAGATTAGATAAGACTAGCACAATGTTGATTTATTATATTTTATTTTTATTATTATTATTATAAATATTATTATTATTATATTTTTATTATTATTATTTTCTGGCTGAAAGTTAAAACATTAAAAAAGATTAGATAAAACTACCACAATGACTGTTAATTTATTATACCTGTCTTGTGTGGCCAATTCAATGACACGTTCTTGCAGCACCACACTGAACCTATGTAACTGTGCATTACGAATATGCGTGTATGCTAATTTCCGACAAGTTGACAGATTAAACGTGTTGATCGGATCAGCTGAGAAGACGTCCATTTCCTTGTCGTAATATTCCAACCATGGGATACCATCTTTGACAACAAGCACAAACCATTTGATAGGATCTATCCTCTGAAATTAAACAAAACTTTTAAAATGTATTATATTTTCATCAAATATTTGACAGCAAGGGGTGGAAAAATGTTCCTCTTTCTTTATCTGATATTAAAACTAAAACGTACATGTACATATGGGCCTATTTGATGGATAATGCAAAATGTTTAAACCTTTACAAGTAGACGTGAAAGACAAAAATAAAGGGAGGGAGGGAGAAGATTTGATCCTAGTGCCTACCTGCTGTGAGTCAAAAGAAAATGAAGAGACTTAATCTTTATTAGTAATTTAATTATCATTAAGTTATCAATAAGTAATGAATATGAAACAATTATTTTTTAAAAATGTTGCACTAATCCATGGTTAGCTTAACCCTTTCAAGTTTATAGTTAGCTTAACCCTTTCATGTCTATGCTAGAGTAACTCCCAGGACTCAACCCATATTCTTCTTCTTCTGCATTCGATCAAGATTTGGCCGCATTAGATCAATAATCCAGATGTGATGACACAATGCGAGACTTTCCGGAGATTGTCAAGAGGTCCCCCAGAGTTTGATGTTGAGGGGGGTGTCTGGTGTCATGGTCACCGGAACCAAGGCAGCAGGGCCACAGCCGGTGTGACAATAATTTTTCTAGAAGCCATTAAAATAGTTTTCCAGTATCTACATTTCAAAATTATTCTGGGGGAGCATACTTCCAGACACCCCAAGCCTCAAAATCATTATTCCGCCACCCCAATGTTACAGTTGTTATGGTGGCCCTGCTTGTGTCCAAACTTTCTGAACCCACATAAATTAAGTAACATTATCAACATGTACTGCACCATCAAATCAATAATGTCAAAAGATTACTGGCAAATTTCATGCTGTTATGTTAGAAAAAATGCTAACCATGGTTTAAACAGCTGCAGTCATATGTCTGACACCCAATAGCTACTGCCTAAACAGCTAAGTAAAGTGATTTTAACTCTTTCACCACTAAGTATATTTAGCACTGTACTTTCCTGCACACTCAGTTTAGGGAGCACATTTTGGGTCAATCTAAATAATGGTTAATGCCGAGTAATCTGTCAGCAATTTTAGTTACAAACAATACATTTCCTGAAAGGGGAAAGGTTGCTCTGTCTAAAAATAAAATATTTTAAAATAATATTGGCCAACAGGTAAAATGTGCATATTTACGTTCTAGTCAAATACTCAGCCCCTAAAAGTATGTGGGTCATCCCTCTAGGCAGACTAGGGGTATACTTAGGCCTATTGACAGCACCACGGCAAGTGTAAAGGATAAAACCATAAATGACAATCGTCAACCCACAGACTGATAGGTATATGTCTTGTATCCAATAAACAAATGCGACTACACAGTATGCGAGTTATCATTCTTAAATACAATCAAAATGCTGAGAAAAAATTTGTAAAATGATTAGTAAACACGGTGAAACATGTGCACGCCCATTACTCAATGTCAATGTTCACGTGACATTTCACCTAATTATAATAACGCCGCATCACTCGGTGCCAAATATGAACAGGTGTTACAAGCTGCTATACCGGCCTGTCGGGGTGAGAGGACTTTGCTATTGCAAGCTGATCTACCAGCCTGTCAAGGTGAAAGAGTTAAATATCTTCTTTCCTTTTTATTTCATATACATACCTCAAGAAATCCAGAAAATCCTCTATCACTGGGAAATGACTTCCGCAGATAGCCTTGCTTTACCACATTCTCCATCACTGGTTTCCAAGTCTGAAAATAAAATATAATAATTATGTAATTCAATGAACAATATACCTAAAGTAAAGTTTTATTTAATGACGCCTCTAGAGCACATTGATTTTTATCTTATCATCAGCTATTGGACGTCAATCATATGGTCATTCTGACATATGTATTTAGAGGAAAAACGCAGCTGCAACATAGGCTACTCTTTTTCGATAAGCAGCAAGGGGTCTTTTATAGGCTCCGTCCCACAGACAGGACAGCACATAGCACGGCCTTTGATGAACCAGTTGGGATCACTGGATGGAACGGAAAATAGCCCAAACTGCAAATGGGTCCACTGAGAAGGATCGATCCGACGAACAATACACCTGTGCAGGTGTATATCAAAGCCTTGAACACTCAATCCTACTTGCTATGCTGTGAAATGCACAGCTGGTAGATACTGAGATCAAATCCAAATACATGTATCTAAATATGACATCATTATAATTTTGAAGAAGTGCAAATGACACCATTAAATCTATAAAAAAAAATTATCTCTAGTAATAAATAGAATATCAAACTTGTTACTATTTATTATCAAATTTATGTCCCTCATGAAATAATTTTCTTTTATCATTTGCCAAAGGACTTGACAAAGAAAAATTATTTTACTTTAGACATAAATTTGATAATAAATGCCAACTGGCAACTTGCTTAATATTATCTATGTATTTTAGTGTGTGTGTGTGTGCCATGAACACCTAATCATTACTGATAAAAAAGTAAAAGTAAAGTTTGTTTTATTTAACGACGCCTCTAGAGCACATTGATTTTTATCTTATCATCAGTTATTGGATGTTATACATATTGTCATTCTAACATATGTCTTTAGAGGAAACCCGCTGCCACCACATACATGTAGGCTACTCTTTCTGATAAGCAGTAAGGGATCTTTTATATGCACTTACCGACAGACAGAACAGCACATACCATGACCTTTGTTGAACCAGTTGTGGATCACTGTTGGAACGGAAAATAACCCAAACAGCAAATGGGTCCACTGAGAAGGATCGATCCGATGATCGATTGGTTCACAGGTGGACACCCTACCGTTTGAGCTCATTACCGATAATATCACTTCCTTATGTTAGGACAGATTAGACTTTACAGGTGCTACATAGCGATTTCACTGGTTCCAAACATCTTATTGGGTTTAATAGAAAATACAAAATCTAGTCTAGTCAGCATGGTCCTAGCATCCATATATACAGGTATGCAGCTGTATACCACCTGATATTAAATATTTTTTTTACTGTATGGGGGGAGGGGGGGGCGTGCACATAGCCAATAGCATTTTAGTCAATCATTTCATTATTAACAATTGGACAAGTAAGTTTTATGCATTATTTTCACACCCCTGATACACCATTTACACTATACAAACACATGCTAGCATATCAACTGATATTTTATCATGTTTCTGCATATACATTGTACATACACACTCACATGCATGTATATATATATATATATATAAGCTAATAAGCATGTACAGAGTAAACAACAGCTTATCTCCGATGATTCATACACATGTATCTTTACAGCAATAGTTTTGATTTTACCAAAAATAAGCAGTTCTGTTCTTTTTTAAATACTAATATCCCAGCACATTGTTTATTCAGTGGCTATTACAATATGTAGGTGTCAAGACTATTGGTGTTTTGTCACAAGATTAATTCTGATCATTTCTGGAGCGGGATGTAGCTCAATCGGTAGCATGTCAGCCTGTGAACTTGTCGGTTGGATCAATCCTTCTCAGTTGATCCATTTGCAGTTTGGACTATATTCCGTTCCATCGAGTGGTCTATAAATGGTTCATCAAAGACTGTGGTATGTGCTGTCCTGTCCATAGGATGGTGCATATAAAAGACCCCTTGTTGCTTATCAGAAAGAGTAGCATATGTGACAGCAACAGGTTTCCTCTAAAGAAATATGTCACCATGACCCATGTTTCACGTCTAATAGCCGATGATAACATAAAAATCAATGTGTTCTAGAGGGGTCATTAAATAAATGAAACTTTACTTTACAGATCATTTCTTCCAACTTTCGTGTTTTAACATTTGGTTCAATGCTACTTGTGTACATTACAAAACTGGGCTGAATTAAAGAGTGATAAAAACACACTCTATAAAGCCTATGTTTTTTTACATATTTCTAATTGTGCATATTAAATCCAGGCACGGCGGAAGGAGGGGGCTAACAAATCTAGTTAGGAGGGGCTAACGTATCTAGACACAAAGTGTTAAGTTTAAAGTGGATACGAGGTTATGCTTGATGCAGAATTATTGGGGGGGCTGCAGCCCCCCCCATTCCCCACTGGTTTCACCATGCCTGAAATAATGTCACAAGGACATACATGTGGACACACAATGTACAATGAAAACAAGGCCATTACATTTTATGTTTTTGTTCTTATATTTCCACTTTAAAGAGGACAATAAAATGGAATACCCATCTCATATATCTGATACTTTACAACAGATCTACGTCTCTGTACTGTACTGCTATACAATTTCAAGTTATCATCAGCTGATATTCTTGTAGTCACAGTGAAACAAGAGTACCACGATGCTTGAAAACATTCACAAAACTAGTAGAGATGTACCGTACATTCCCTATTTAGTCCCCTCGGAATTTGGAGTTTATTGAGTTCCCTTCTCAGTGGAAACATTTGCAGTAAGGGCTATTTTCCGTTCCAACCAGTGGTCCAAAACTAGTTCTTCAAAGGCTGTAGTATGTGCTGTCCTGTCTATGGGATGGTGCATATAAAAGCTGCTTATCAGAAAGAGTAGCCTATTTGGTGGCAGTGGGTTTCATCTAAAACACGTCAGAATGACCATATGAATTTTTTTTTTATTGACGTCCAGTAGCCGATGATAAGATAAAAATGTATGTACTATAGAGGTGTTGTTAAAAAAAAATTAAATTTAGTTTTTCTCTTTTATTGAGTTCACTATAGTTTGAAATTGTTTTTACTGTTAAATATTACGTACAATACAGATTACTAGTGTATGCATTCATTACATACTTTGGATACTATGACATGATCATTAATTTATGCTGGGATAAGTCATTTTTATTATGCAAAATGGTTGGGAGTGTTAATTAGGGAGGGGGCATTAGGTTCGTTGTATTTATTTTCGTGCTTATATCCAATTAAGGTTCAAGCATGCTGTCCTGGGCACACAAATCAGCTTCCTATGCTGTCTGTTCACAACAGAGGTTAGTGTTAGTAGGAGACACGAAACGCGCTGCTTTTCGATAAACAGCAAGGAATCTTTTATATGCACTATCCCACAGACAGGATAGCACATACTATGGCCTTTGTTAAATCAGTTGTGGACCACTGGTCTTGGGCATTAAATAGGGAATATATGGTAGTGAGACTGACTACCGCATGATACTGAAAGAAATGATTCATTGCAGTTAACCGACATGGTATAATGTGAACTTCTGTAATGATCTTCTGTTTAATTATCAACTGAACTTTGCTCTAATTTTCTCCACATTCATGCGTAATTGTTAATTTCCTGTGCACACATATATACATGTATGTATATATTGTTCTATTTTCCCCATCCCAGTATATACAAATGACTGTATATTACATACATTTGTAATGTATAATAGTTATATGGAAGTAGTCTATAGATGTTAAAACCTCTTGCAGTTGATCAGTATGCCAGATAGAAATTCTCAACAAAAAATAAGAAGAAATTGTGTTTGTTTGTTTTTGTTTTAAATATATTGTTCTATTTCTCCCGTCCCTGTATACAAATGACTGTATATTACATACATTTGTAATGTATAATAGTTATATGGAATTAGTCTATAGATGTTAAAACCTCTTAAAGTTGATCAGTATGCCAGATAGAAATTCTCAACAAAAAAATAAGAAGAATTTTTGTTTGTTTTTGTTTAAAAACACCACTTAAGCACACTGAGTTATTAATCACTGACTTATTCAGGGGCGTTGTAATGAAATTTATATGGGTGGCTGTTCACTTTCTGAACATCAGAATTTGCCAGCGAATAATTCAACGATGAATAAAAAAACATATTTATGGGAATTATTGGGGGGCTATAGCCCCACAGCCACCCCATCCCCTAGCTCAAATGCCCCCGCTATTGGATGTCAAACATTTGGTAATTGTGACACGTAGTCAGTGTGAACCAGCATCTGACTGGTTTTGAACCACTGTCTTCAGCTTAAGAGTCCGATGTCCTACCACTGGACCAGCGAGGCTCACACAAATAAGAAGAAATGGGGGAGGTTTTAAATGACACACAGCATAGTCTTTTTTATTCAGTACCTATTAGGTTGACAGTCTGATTGTTTAACATCCTCCTACCATAAAAAAGTAAATATTTGCTATTAAGGGTCAAATGGCTATTACATGTCAAACAATTACAGTAAAGTTTGTTTTATTTAACACCGCCGCAAGAGCACACTGATTTTTATCTTATCATCAGATATTGGACGTCAATCATATTGTCATTCTGACATTTATTTAGAGGAAACCCGCTGCTGCCACATAGGCTACTCTTTCCGATAAGCAGCAAGGAGTCTGTTACATTCACTGTCCCACAGAGAGGACAGCACACACCACAGCCTTTGATGAACCAATTGTCAACCACTAGTTGGAACCAAAAATAGCCCAAACTGCAAATAGGTCCACTGAGAAGGATTGATCCAATGACAGACTGCTTCACAGGCAGACACGCTACCATTTGAGCTATATCCCACTCCCCAAAACAATTACAGTATCTCGTAACTTATCTTTAGAGAAAACCTGATCTGTGGTCTCCCGGTATTCAGGAAAGGTATGGAGGGAATCAGTAGAGCTTGTTCCAGTTATAGGAAGGTATGGTACCTAAGATGTGCAGGGTTATATTTCGAAAATGTCTTGATTTTGGATGGTGGATATTACTATTGCTTCCAACAGATGGCAGGCATATTCTAAATAAGTCTTAAGAGATGGCGGGCCTGCCATCGCCTATAACATATAGCAAAGACTCCTGCTGTTACTGCCACATACATGTCTACATGTACGTGGCAATTTATGATTAGCAGCAAGGGTTCACTTGCTTCCACCATGCCTGACATACATGTATATATGTGTATATGGCACAGATTTAATAAACACAATACCTCCTAATATATTTACCTCAGCACAGTATTTTGGAATAAACACCCCATTAGTGATTGTACATGTATGGCCCCATTACAGGCTAGCTTCTAAATCACTGTAAGTTCAACAATATTGCATGACAAAACACAATAAACACATAGCCAAGTTCAGGTTACCCAGTCTGTTGAGTTTATTCTCCACAGGGTATTATTACGAACATAGCACCTCTAGAACATTAAAAACAGTCAAATATAAATTCACTGTATATGATAAAACTTTTGAGAACTATGCACAGAATTAAACGACGATTCACATAATTTATAACTTGTATGTGAGGTCAGAACCAAACAGAAAAAAATAATTTAACTCATGTATTATATATACTTCAGAATCTATATTTGCATGCAACCATTCATAATACCTGAAACCATGTTCATTCATACATAACGTGTATAACATGTATGTTTGGTAGACTGGGACAACAACTTCCTGGTTATTTTAACATCGACAATAGCATTACTTGTTTAATAGTGAATATTTACTCAAGAAATAGCATATACTTAATTATGTAAAACTATATGAATATGAAAAACAAAATTAGTAATTACTAAATACAACTCCCATTACCAGGAAAATGTTATCCAGAACAACTGATAAAAAACAAGAATAGTCTGCCATACTGTACCTGCATTTAAACTCAATCTATGTCAAACAAACTAAATGGCTTTGCTCAGACTGCCAGATAAGATATTCAAGTGAACATTACACAATGTAAACTCAATGAAAAAAGATCAGGTGAAGGATCAGTTTTTAAAATTTATGCAATGGTGTACAAAGGTGCCGAAAAGTGGGATGGAGGGGTACACATAGACACATACATTTAATATTTACATTGGAAAATGAATGAAAATTATACTAAATATCTAAAAAGTGGGGCTGGCCACATGACCCCTTGCCCCTCAGCACCTATGCCAGTTCGATTTTAAAATAATTGTAAAATGTAAATAAGTTATGGTGTATTTAAACCATGTGCATATTAACATCAATATAAATATTATTTAAATATACCCAACAACTGAAATTGCCTGTTGCAATCGGCATTACCGTGGAGATTGTTGCAGCTTTTTTTCATTCTCCGCCACTCTTTTTTCACCGCAGAGTAAAAACAAATGTCAAGGTGTATTTTTTCTTATTAATTGTATTAAAACTATATACTTTACGCTATAATTGCAGAGGTCTCTAGTTCTCCACAGCATTTAGTTTGCTGTGTACATTTTCTTAATTGCAGGGGTGGTATATCATATAATTATTATCATCTGAAACTGATATCACTATTATCAGATAATAAATATAATATTTACGATATACAAATTTTAATAATACAATGTACTCCTCGGTGTAATGCAATGCACTACAGCTGTGTTTCCCAACCTGGGGTCCGTGGATCACTTAGGAGTCAAAGAAAACATTTGGGGAGAATACCCATCATGTGACTCGAAATATATACCTCACACCTCATTCAGCAGAAAAAAAACGTAAAATATTGATAATAAACGAGATACGGTTGTCATGTACATATAAGTATTTCTATGGACAAATCAAATGTTTATATTTAAAACTGATTCTTTGTTTGGAAATTAATTAGGTCAAAGGTCTGTGCGACTAAGCGTTTAAAGAGATGCTTTATGTTTTTAATGGAATTATACAGTTCTGGCCCAGTAAAATTGGTCATGCTTATATTAGAACTGTATCATGCATGTAACAGCACATTCATATATTTATCGAGTCAGCTCTTTCACAATAACTGAATGCTTTTGTCATTGCGTCCTCGGAGACATACTGATAATAGACCAAGCAGGAAGTTTAACTTTAAGATATAAATATTCTGTTGTGTTGTGAGTGATACGTAAACTGTGTAAATATACTGCAAGCCGTTACTAAATTTTGCAGTCATGCACATACAAGTACATGAATGTTTGTTTAATATACCACATTATATAATAGTTAATCAGCGGTTTTAATAAACAACAAATCAAAGTAAAGTTTGTTTTATTTAATGATGCCTCTAGTGCACTTTGATTTTTATTATATCATCGGCTATTGGACATTAATATTATGGTCGTACCGGCATTTTATTTAGAGGAAACCCACCACATATGCTACTCTTTCCAATAAGCAGCAAGGGGTCTTTTATATGCACTTTCCCACAGACAGGACAGCACATACCAAGGTCTTTGATGAACCAGTTGTGGACCACTGGTTGGAACAGAAAATAGCCAAAACTGCAAATGGGCCCAACAAATAAAAGTTAAACAGATCTATTTCTAGATTCATGGAAATAAGTAGTCTATTAGTCTACATATACAATGTACATGTATGTACAAAGCAAGATAAACCAACATACATGTACATGTATGTATCAATATTGTCAAGTTGTTGGACTCATGGCTGGTAACTACTAGGGTCAAATCTCAAGTCAAGGTATGGGATTTTCAATCTCGATACTGGTTTATCAAAGGCTATTATATGTGCTATCCTGTTTGTGAGAAAATTCATATAAAAGATCCCTTGCTGCTAACTGGAAAGAGTGGCCTATGTGGTGGTAGTGGGGTTTCTCTAAAAGACCATGAACCACAAAAACAACTGACATATTTTTGTATGTTGTTTCCAAAATTTATGCATGCATCAGAGTAAAACAAAAAACAAATTTATTATTTATACAATCAAACAATCATGTATATATATGTATATAAGTACATGTACTACAGTCTTAATTTTTCTGTGACCAGTTTGGCACAAGGACTGAACAGAAAGGCAAACTCTGATGATGCAAGTATGGTGTTTGGAGAGGGGCAATTTAAAATGATACACCTTTTAAAATTATTTACTGTCATCAGGGAAACAAACTGGCTGTAATGTCCATATAAATGTATTTGAATTATATTTTGACTACTAAATGTACCCTATTTCATCGGGAATAAGCCCATGCCCATGAATAAGTCCACCCCTATTTTTAAGATGTTTAAGGAATTAGGCCCATATCAGTGAATAAGTCTATCCCTAAAATTTTAAGATTTTTGTGCAATTGTTTATAAAAAATTCCAGTCTTGTGTTAAGAAAAATAACCTGCCAGAATATGTCAACAGTGGTATTTGGTTAAGATGAAATAAAATAAAACATTGTTCTACTTATTATCTACATGTATGTAAAACTTTAGAAATACAGTCAAACCTAACATGTGTTAAAGGGTCACCTTTATTTTCTCCCAAATCAGCTAGTTTAGTATAATTTAACCTGTATTAAGCAGCCACCTGTTTTAAGAGGCCATGGTTTCTTACTCCCTTGGGTGGCTGCTTAAGACAGGTTTTACTGAACATGGTAGATAATATTCAGCATAGCTCATTACTTTTGAAAATGATGATGTTGGCTCAAAGATGAATCAGCATGGTTCGGTCCCAACCTGTTTATCAACTTTGAGAACACCAACAAACACTTTATGAATCACTAGGTCAATGCAGTTGACTACAAGTACATACACATGACTGAAATGACAGCATCCATTATATGCATCATAATTCATCTTGGTCATTTAAATTGTGAAAACATTTTTTATCTTCTTGCAGGGCCTGACGGGCCCTGGCCATAGTGGATCCAGAGGGGGGTCCTGGAGGTCTGGACAATCCCCCTTTTTTTCCTTCTTTTTTTTTGTTTACTTTTTCCGAGTGGAAGGACTTGGAAATTATTCACCTTTTTTTTCCCTAGTCCTATTCAGCCATCTCATTTTGATCCTCCCCCTTTCAGAAATTATGCATCCATGCCTGCAGAGGCTTCGAAAGGTCTAAATCCGGCCTCACCTACTTATTCACTATTATCTTAATCTTTTTGTAAACACGGCATTCATTCAAAATCGTGACATGCTCTGCTCAGTGGACCCATTTTTAGATCCTTTATTGTGTTCACAGTCATGAATGCGTAACAATTCACTTCACTTTTTCTATTTACATAGATCTACAAAATTTATAGTTATCTTGAGCTCTGGATTCACACCTTAGCTATTTTTACTCAACAATCATTTGTAAACGGGTGGAAAAATATTATTGGCGACTCCCATGTACAGTAATATTTGAATATTTCACGGTCAGGCAACAAATATAGATAACGTAACCTGCCCGTCGGCAAGTAATAACCTAGCTTTTTTATTGTTCTCTTCTTTCTTTTTTTTTAGTACTTACCTTATGTTATGAAAAATGCTATGGATCACCAGTATTTATGTCTTAAAATTGTTTTAACTAATAAGTGAATAACTCCTAAACAAAATAACAAACAATCGATTGCATTTTAATTAGTACTGGTATGCAACCATCAGTAGTGTTAGAGTTGTCACCCTTATGAAGCTATTTTTGTCATGGCTCAGATACTCATCACAGGTATTTTTGCTGAACAAATAAAGACCATGCTAATCAGAAATATTTCTTTATATATTTTATTGCACATAAAAATTCAACCTCCATCACTTAACAATTTTGGCAAGTATTGTACAGTTCAGGGCAAGTAAGTTTCTAGTTTTCACTTGCCTTAGGGCAAGTACATTTATAAAATAATTTTTCACCCCTGGTAAAGTTCTTTCAATTGTAGTTCTTAGTCAATTTTTATGGGATGATCATCAAATTCAACATTATAAAAAAAAAAAAAAAAAAATGAAGGGTAATAAATAAATTAACAATAAAAACTAGTTTTTCATATTCAGTTGTAATTTTGAGCCGATTGCCGACAAAAACCAGATTTATACACATACATGTACAGTGTACATGTACATGTACCTCTGTCATGTATAATCCACAATAACCATTCTTTTCCTATGGATGGATGGACGGATTGTTACCATGTGATCAGCACTTCACACAGAATGTAATACATACATGTACATGTAGGATGGATGGATGGGTTTTTCTTTGGGGTGGTAGGGTGTGGGGGTGTAATTTAGTCAGACTAAACTGACAACCTGCCTCAAAACACCCACTGTGGCACCTCATGCATCATTTGCATATATTTTGCATCCATTCATGAATGTCTTTCCATGCATGCCAATTTTAGTAATAAAAGGGATGAACATTTTCCTTTCATCATCACTTTAAATTTTAGCTCGTTACTTTATATTTATATGCAAAAATAATTTTGATCCTTAACTAATTTTGATTAGTATATATACACGTGTATAGTGTGTTTCTTATTTTCCTTTAGTGACATACCAGTACATATATTTTGTTTTAACCTATGCCAGGGTTTCACGTTTAAGGCTGACGCTTGCGCACGCGCCCACAGATTTCTACCAAGGAGCGTGAATAATCACGCCCCAAAAATAACATAAGTTCGGTAATTCTCGGTTTTTGTGAAAATATCCAAATATAATTAGAATCGATCACATCAAAAAATGTCATCGTTTTAAATTATCACAAATATTATAAATAAATCTACCCAAAATATGTAATAAATCTTCAACTCGTGTAATTGTCGGAGAATTATATCAAAAATTATTATTTTTTAAACGTCCGGTTTTGTCAATTAAATCGACTGGTGGTCGTCTCTGCGGTAAAATTAATTTGGCATAACACGTACAGATATCTGTGTAGTCAGGTTTCGACTATTTTTGTTGGAAGAGGTTAGATCCCGAACATTTCGAGTTGGTGTCATGGAGTCATAGGCTAACCGGAGTTAGGGTTAGGGCTAGGGTTAGAATAAATAAACAGACGCCATGACACCAACTCGAGACGGAGTTAGGGTTAGGGTTAGAATAAATAAACAGATTCTAACCATAACTCCGTCTCAAGTTGGTGTCATGGCGTCTGTTTATTTATTTATTCTAACCCTAACTCTGTCTCGAGTTGGTGTCATGGCGTCTGTTTATTTTTTCTAACCCTAACTCCGTCTCGAGTTGGTGTCATGGCGTCTGTTTATTTATTCTAACCCTAACTCTGGTTAGCCTATGCTCGGGATCTAGCCTCTTCCTATTTGTGTTTCCAAAATGCGGATGGAAAATCCATTTAATTAATAAACTGCGCTATTTGGAGACAAGTAATTATGTTTTCGGA
>JAULBS010085823.1:0-18246 GCA_032355785.1 Symmetromphalus regularis | reverse complement strand
TGTCATAACTGTCTTTTTCATAGTGCTTATTTAGACTGTTGTATTGGTGCATGAATCATGCGTATTAAAATGAATATTACTTGCTTTATTATGTTTGGACATGATTGTGGAAAAAGCCTAACCCGATAGTAGGACCACCCCGCTTCTACGACCAATTTTAATAAGTCCCACTGGTGGTCGTAATAGCGGAGTTTCACTGTATATCCAACACATTAAAACCCTGAATCAACCGGATCCAATTAATTCCGCATACCAGAGCCACCAGACTAATTAAAATGAGGTTTGATTGTTATCAATATCAGTACTTTGTATTCTCTAAGTGGTGTGGTGTCTGTCAATTACGCTTGTGTTACAAAGCAATATGTTTTAGTGGGCCAGTATACACTATCTTTACACACAGGTTAAAACAATTTGTTGCTTTAAAAAGAAATGGATTTACAAACTTTCTAGTTTATAGTATTAATCTGCTACTCTCCATTGTAGACCCAATTTAAATAATTGAACACATTTGAATTGAGCAAGTCATTGCTCAAACATGTAAGTTAGAATTAAAAAATATAGAAGAACCAAAAAACATACATTTGATAAGAACTGTTTAGTCACTTCATATTTTATTTCATTGATTACGGTCATAGGAAAAATGTCACAACCAGCAGCTAAGCGAAAACGTGTCAAACTGTCATTAAACATAAAAATCAATTTTATTAAAGATTCTCAGTTAGTATGTTATGTTTGTCATTTTATGACATAAAAACAGTCACTTATTATAAGTTATTGGTATGTTTTTCCATGATAGTGCAGGGTCTTGTTTCGGAAATTTTTGGTAGATTTCGATTTACCAGTTTTCCCAACAAGTATTTCTAAGATTGTGACTGAAAGGGAAACCTTTGGTTTACTGGATCCCTGGCCAAACCAGATAAATGTTGTGGTCCGATGGAGGTCCGGTTTGGACAAGTTCTACTGTACTTAAATATTCATTGAAGGATGATCATAAATAATGTGTAATACCAAAAAGAAGTCTACTCCATCAAAACTGTTCCCACTGGTGTCCTATAGAATTCTGTTCTTTAGTTTGTCATGTTTAGCATTTTATTTTTTATTTTTTTTCTGCACATGATACCTGACTATCTATCTTAGTCAGGTATATTGTTGATAATTCAAGTGCAAGTAAAAAAATTGATTGGTTTAATTTAGTTCTAAAGACCTTTAGATTATTGGCTTCATTTAACTAATATCCAAAATGATATATGCATTTTTAGACTGAGTGAACTTTCAGCAAAAAAAAGTCCTATTTCTCCGGCAAGCTTAGTGCCTGTAGTTACATCTAGCTTTAACATACTGATATTATGATTTTAACAAAACAGTTTCATTAACTATAGCTATTACATTTTACAGCTTCAAATCTGGGACACAGCTGGTCAGGAAAGATTTCGTTCAATCACACAGAGCTACTACAGATCTGCAAATGCCTTAATTCTAGTCTATGATATCTGTTGTCAAACATCTTTTGAAGGTCTTCCACAATGGCTGAGAGAAATAGAGATGTATGCCAGCAGTAAAGTTCTTACTTACCTTGTGGGTATGTATACATTCACTAATACTGGATTTTAAAAGGTTTGAATGCAAGAATCTTATTGTAAACATTTTTCTTGTAGAGGTAAAAGACTGCATTTTTTTTGTTTATTAATGCCTTTTAACAATCAGAAGGTGTCACTGTCAAATGAAGTTTCAAACTCCTACAGTGTTTACTTCTTTAATGTTTTTAATTAACACACTGCAAAAGATTATATCCCATGCATAATGGATATATTATATAAAAATATTTTTATTTGATTTTGACTTGAAACATTTGTGTGTGAAACAATTTTTTCTTTTACCAATATCTAATTAATATTCAACCACAGTGTCCAGCCTGCCTGATGAGAACAGAGGTTATTATGAGAGACAAAACCCATGCTACTACACACTTCAGTTTTTGTTTTTTTAATAAGCAGCAAACGAACTTTAATAATTAGGCATTTTCACAAAAATGATGGCATAAACTATGGCTTAGTTTGGGAAGAAAATATTCCATGTTTATACAGAACTTGAATTTGTAGTCTGATCTGTAATATTTTGTGGTTTTAAGAATCCAGCAAAAAAGCACCTAAGTTTCAAAACATTATGTTAGTAGGGCTTTGCAGCAACATGTGCCCTTTTTAGTTTATTTTTGGTGCAAAACAAAGTTTCATATATGTTTGTTTCATCTAAGTATATGTAATATCCTGAATGAAATTCAAACCTATTAGGCTCTACAAACCTTGAGCCTAGTGACATAAGCAATGTAACACTAGGGCCAGTTTAGACAAGGTGTTTTGGAATGTTATTGTGTTTGTGTGATATATTATAATGTGGGTTTATTTAAAGAGAATTAATTTTTTTATTAGTGTGTACCTTTTTTTTTTTTTAGGTAATAAGACTGATCAAATAACCAAAAGGGAAATTCCCACTTATGCAGGTCAGCAGTTTTCAGAGAGATATGAAATGAAATTTTTGGAAACTTCTGCAAAAGAAGCTGATAATGTAGAAAAACTCTTTATGGACATAGCAACTGAATTGACAAAACAAACAAGAGAACATGAACTTCGTCCTAACAGTCATGAGATATTCAATAAAGGAGAAACAACTCCCATATCAACCATTAGCTGCTGCAAGATTTGATTTTACTATCTTACACAATCTTCGTAACTATTAAGTGAAAATATTGAAACTTCATTGTGATATGTAACAAGTTACTTGTGCAATGATATCTTAATGATTGAAAGTAATCACTTATACTATTATAATTACTATTTTACTACTTCAAAGTGAAATTGTATTGCTGTGTATGGCAACCTGCAACTGAATGGTATTATTCAAATGTATTCAGTTGTATTATTTTAATATTTGATGTGATACTGACATTTTATTGCCACTTAATGTGCAATAGATATAGATCTGATGGTATTATTTGAAAGTATTCAGTTACTTCGTTTTAAAACTATTTAAAGTGAATACAATGAAGGTTGATTGCAATTTACGAAAGTCTAGTACTGTTTTAACATTATGACAGCCTGTTGCAATATATGGCAGCCTATGTATGTGCAATGTTTTATAAATGGTATTACATGTACTTGAATATTATAAATAGAAAATATATATTTTTTAATCTTGGTGAAATGTTTATAATAACTGGGCTGAAACGAATCTTCTGTTGCACTTCTTTCACTATGATGTTATGGTATAAGACAAATAGCTTGGCAATACAAAATATATTAAGTCACTTAATAAGCCACACAATAATAGGATGAATGCTGTTTTATTAGGAAAGATCATTTGCAGCTAATATGTTTATAGTCATCATAAACAGAGATGCAAATTTTGAGCCATCTATCTGTGACCTATGACAGCTTTAACCAAATATAACATTCCTTAAAGTGTTTTCAAAATTTAGTAAGAAATGAATAATACTAATCTATAAAACAAAAATAATTTGCATGACTTTTGACTTTTTATCTGTTGACCTTCTAAACATATGAGGAACGTGTTTGTATAGTAGATCGATGTTTGTCATGTTATACTATAAAATCAAATTATTTGTCACATTACATCCTTCAATTGTTTTACTACAAAATAACAGCTACCTTCCACAAGCTGTGAGGAGTGTGTTAAATCTGATAAAGGGAAAAGAAACATCGATTATGTGATCTTGACCATTTTACTTACCAGTTGTTCTTCTGACTGTATGGAGAGAGAGTATGACATTTGTTAAAAGTCACTGTAGTATCCACAAAGATTAACTGGACTAACCAAAGACTTTTCAATTCTGTGACATTGACCACGGACATTGATACATACCCAAACTAAATATAGCCAAAATATTAACTTAAACAAAATTCTTTATTAATAGATGTATATGCTATGATGCTATGTGCTTCCATTTTGTTGGGTTATTTTTTATTTCTTTAAAAACCAAGCCTCTTAGCTGTAAATATTTGCTTGAATAATAATGCTAGGATATTTAAAAACATGAGAGGCAGTTTGCTGTCTTGTTTGAAGCTTGTTAATCCCACTTTTGGAGATAAAGCTTTTACACATTGCTCACTGTTCTTTAGAAACATTGCTATCTAGAATTTTCCTTAAATAGCAGGTTTTAATAAAAAAAATTGAATTTTATTCTACATGTATTCTCAAACTCACAAATCAGGAGCAACTACATTCAATTTTTCTTCTCTTCTTAGAGAATTTTTTTCTGATATATGGCCTATGATTTGGGTGCCATATATCATGATCTTGGCTTTTGAATTGTCTTATGACTCGTTAAAATATTCAAAGGATAGTGCAGTGAATGAAAAGGAAATTATTTGTTTTTTAAATTGCACATACTAAGGGGTCGTTCACAATAATCATCATTTTCCTATTCTTATAAACTGTGTGCATGCTTGTGTGTTTGAAAATCAACATTTAAGTATAGAGATTATGGGGATGTGGGAGGAGGAGGGGAATATCTGAAAATTTGTATAAATAGGAATGTTGATAATTGTGAATACCATGCAAAAGAATGACAATAAGCAATCCTTTCTGAACTGGATTTTTTGTATTTATGTAAATGCCACATAGATTTCTAGCTATAACCTTGAAAGTAGGTGGATTAAAAAGAAGACGGTTCTGGAAATGAATTGTAGATTTGTTATGGTAGTTAAAATTGAAACAAGCAGTCCATGCACCATGGCTTTCAACAACATTTACTGCCTGCTGAAAACAGAGTTTTATGTTATTTTAGAAGATGAAACCAACTACCACTAGTGTGGCTTCTTTATTTTTGATAAACAGCAAGGGATCTTTAATATGCACTTTCTCACTGACAGTATACCACAAACAACCATTTGTTGTAAATCTTTGTAGAATTTCTTTTGAGCCTTGTGCTCTGATTCTGGGCTGTAGCCAGTACTGGGAGTAAACATCCCAAGCCATACAAATTAATGTTTGGTATGCAATAGAGATCTTTCCCAGCATACTAGACAATACACTTTACTTGTAATGTGCTGCACATTGTTTCAATGTTTGCTCTTTTATATTATTTGTAGGTAAGAGATTGTCAGTGTTTATGTATTTGGACCCATGTTTTAAAGTGTAGATTTAGGCTAAAACAGATTAAATATGAACTATCAAATTATGTTTGTTAGTTGAACGTTGACTTAAAATATTTTATAAACATGAGGCCTGGATCTATGACTGAGTGTTATGATGTAAATGTTTATTAAACAAATTTTAATTAAAAATTTTTTTAATTCTTTTCTTATAAAAAAAAGTTCACCACAAAATATACAGGTTGCAAAATAATGACATCAAATTTTTTTTACAAGGATACATTAAACATATTCAAAACACAAATTAAAAATAATATGATAAAAAATTACAAGATCAAATTAACTTTATTTAAAAGTTCCATTTTATCACCAATATAAATCTGAAGCACAATTTTATGTTATATGCCCCCAATAGCCGATGTTTATTTGTTGTGCTGGTGGGGGGGGTCGTTAAATAAATGTTTATGTTATAATAATATTATAAAGAATTTTTTAAAACCACTTTTTATGAATTTCTTTTATTTGTAATATTAGTCTGTCTTTTCTCATCAACTTTTGGTATATTAACTTTATTATATGTATACAATACTGAATATTTTTTACACCATGTAATTTATGCAGTTTAGCATGACATGATCATAATTGGACTCTTTTGCTGTAAATAATCACAGATATTTAGAAATGAATAGAGCATAATGTTAACAATGCACTTTTTAGAAATTTGTGACTAACAACACACAACTTTTTTAAAGAGAACAAATAGCCAAATCATATCACATAAAGTTATGTTTTAACACAATGGCATTCAGCATAAAGCTGGATATTTTCCCACCTTCTGTAACACTTATTTTGTGAACGTAACAATTACTTAATGCTTCAAATTGAAATTTATGTGTTTGTGGTGTGTTTACTTTGTTTCAAAGAGGATTTTATATTGGTTTTATGGAATTTTGATGATACAGAATTAACTTTAGTTTTTTCCTTTATGTTGCATTTGTCTATTTTTAATTTTTTATTATATCAAGGTATGTATATTGTTTTTGGAGTAATCTGAATTATCTCCATTTGTTAACTTAAAATTATGTGTTATTGTTTTTTTGCTTCTTGTTCAGTATTTTGTGTTATTTTTAATTTTTTAAATGTTTATATTTGCTCATTTATTTTTGGTCAGTAGAGAACTGACAATTTTTGTGTACAGTTTGTTTCATCTAATGTTTAAATTTCTGTCACTGTCATTTTCTTCACCATAACAGATTAATGAGATGAATACACAACACTTTGTTTACCGTGGCACTGCCCTTACATTCAAGTTAGTTTTCACTAAAATAATACATTAAATATATGTACATTAAGGTGAAATAACTTCATGTCCATTACCAGACTGCATATGTATTAAGATTTGATCCTCAATAACCTATTGGATGTTCTTCCATTCCAACCAATGCTATGTGACCAGTATACCTAAGGCTGTGGCATCTGCTATCACATCTGCATAAAATGCATATTAAAAAAAAAAAACACCTTGCGGCTAACAAAACAAACCTTGGTAGTAGAATTTTATTTGGCATTAACTTAATGTTGGACACCAAATAGCTCCTTATTATATATGATTGTGTTACTTCTATCTTAGGCCATGATAACTTAATTTTGTGTTTCTGGTCCCACAGTTTAAAAATAAATGAGGGAGGCAGGAAAACACAACACAAGGTTTCTTTTTAGCACAAGCTTAAATACCTCGAAATTGTACCCAAGTGAGTGTGTGTAGGAGTTAAATTTTGGGTAATAGCAGTGATGTGAAAACTTCAAATGCATTCTTCAAAATATTTAAGTAATTTACTTCTAAATTGGTTGAAATATAAAGCATAAACAATTTTGATACAATTATTGTATGTTAAAATTTGTTTGAGAAAAATATACTTTACGCATATGATTTGACAAAAGCGTCACAGAAAATCAGTGCGGACGGAGGACCCAAAACACAAAATTAATTTATGTGGGCCATAGTGTTTTTGTTATGAGGTTTGTGAGAACTCATTGCATCTCGACCTTGAACAATTTACAGTATTTTTAATTGGACTGCTTTTATTCGAAATTAAGGCATTTCAGAAATATTGTCAGATTATTGTTGCCAAGTAAAAATTCCAACGTATAATCATGTTTTAGCTCAAGTTTACTTCATTCCTTGTTGTTATCACTGTCTATTTTTATTGTTATGTAAATATGATTTTAATCATGCGAGTATTGTTGGTTGGTTATAGTGTTATTAATTGTTGTATATTTGTCAGCATCTTTACATGGCAATGAAATTTAACTACGTTCAGACCATTGTATTTACAGCTGCAGTAAAAACTGTATTAAGCAGACACCTGATGAAGTATTAAAAGAATACCTATTATATCAGGTGGTTCCATAAAATAACTTAGGTTCCTTCACACCAAATTAGCTGTTTTGAAGACACAGGAATGCATCCTTTTAATGCATGTGTGGCATAGGTTTGACTTTTATATAATGTTGCATTCCAGTTGTCTTATGATTACCATGTTCATAATTTCTCAGTGGAAATTATGTTTTAATCACTTGGGATGTCATGAACACCAGTAATAAACTGGGAGCAGAAAAGCTGTCTCCAGATGAATTCAGTATTTAAGGTGGTGATGAATTGTAGCAAACAATGTTTTCAAATTAGTGTTAGCAATATTTAAGTAAATCTAATCAGTTATATTTTCCTACGTGGTTTTATTGCATTTGTATTATTACATTATTTGATTGAAAGGATAAAGTTAAATACATAACCTGAAACGTTTTTCAATTGGGAACTGTTTTGAAAATTTGTAACCATGGGCAATTAAAAATATCCATTTATCTGAAATCGACTTTGCAACCATTCTGAGATCATAGCAGTTGGAACAGACATATTTGCTAATGTACAAAAATATGATGCCAAATGTTGTTTTTGTATTGTTTGTTTTTTAAAATTACATTTGCTAGTCATTGTATTTATGTAGAATCCCTACATTTTCAGAAACTGTATGTTGCTACAATTATATAATTGGAAATTTATTATGCAAAAAACTATATTAAGATACATAAATGTAGAAATGAAAATATAAAGATTAATGTATAATATGCTTACTGTCCCACCATAACATCTTACCCACCTTACAAAAGGCAATTTGCATTGTGCTCTTTATTAATATATGCAATTCAACGAAATTCTAGACTTGTAAAATATTTGTTTATGGTATTTAAGATCAATTTTTATCTCTTGTATTTACTTATCAATAGTAATTATTCAATTTGTTCAAGTTTACAATGAGACAAAACATTAAGTAAAATGAATTGATATAATTTGTACATAAAGAATTAGTAAAAAGATGCTTGATTTTGATTATGTACGAACTATATTTTATTTTAGGATCTTAGGAAGGAAAGTTTCACTATATTAAGTTTAATAGCAAAGTAGCTGTTTATTAGTGATGTAGCTTATGCTCTTAACATACAATTACTTTCTTGTAATTTTGTGAATTGCATGCAAACAATTTTAGATCTTGACAGAATTAAGTATTAAAAATATATTTAGTAACAGGTAACATAGTTACCCCTTCAACTGTTAAAATTATTCTAACATCATATATGTTCCTATCCACAACTTTGCACATCCATTTTAAAATTTAATGTTTATTCATTGTCTGTGCTGCTGCTTTTAAAAATGCTGTATTTCACATTCCAGAACTTGTACTGTTTAGAATGTATACCAAGTACTTTTATATCCGTTAGGAAAAAAAAAAGCATAAAAAAGGACACTATACAAACAGGAAGTTAATGGACTTCATTATTTTTTAATCCCAAGCAATATTTCCAATAATTCAAGGGAATTGGGGGTGGGGGAAGATATGCCTCTATTAATGCTTGTCCCCATCAATGTTAGGGTTTTACATAATTGTGTAACCATCATTTTAAATATATTCCATAACTGAGAAACTAATAGCCTATATTTGAGATTCAGCCAGTATTATAATACATTTTATAGTATTCAGCATTGATTAAAATATTTCCATACTATAGGCTACATAAACGTGTTTATTACAGTAATTTATGGTTATGATGAAATAAATATTGTCTCTAGTCCTACATTTGTTATAAGCTTGTGTTTTATGTTTTGTATAAACTTCATGTGCCAAATGTTTTCATTGTTTTTATGTAAATTATGACAGTTGATAACTTTCAGCATTCAAAACAATAAAATGACTTTTAAATCTGTGTTACTGATTTATTTAAATAACTTTACATATCCATATTTGTTTTCTCATGTTTTTAAATGGATATATTGATACTAGAACATTTATAAAACACACATTGCCATTTTACAAAGAAAATGTATTACAAAAACACTACAACTAAGAAATGGCAAGAGTTTTAACACAAAAATGGACAGGTAATTATAGAAATTTTGTCAGCTACAACTCGGTTTGTTAACTTCTGTGACAATTTAGCACAGGCAATTTATTAACATAACTTAAATGCTTATTTGTTCAACAAAGCCCTAGCACACTGATTAATCAGTGAAAAATAAAATTTGTTTTATTTAACGACACCTTGAGAGCACATTGATTTTTTTTATCTTATCATCGGCTATTGGATGTCAATCATATGGTCATTCAGACATATGTATTTAGAGCAAACCCGCTGCTGCCACATAGGCTACTCTTTCCGATAAGCAGCATGGGGTCTTTTATATGCACTGTCCCACAGACAGGACAGCACATACCACGGCCTTTGATGAACCAGTTGTGGACCACGGCTTGCCTCCAATAGTTGCAAGGGGTGTTTGATATGTACCTTTCAACAGACGGGAAGGCTCATGTCATCCTTTAACTACAGATCATTCTCTGAAATAGGAAATAACCCTATGGGTTCAATGAAAAATAAAGCCACCATATCCACAAGACAAAGTTTAATAATATTAATAAATGAACAAATACATGTACGCAAAATGTATTGGCATTAATGCAGAATAATGCCCTCAAACTGAAACATTTTTCCTTACCAGTGACACCAAAAAAAGCAGTTAATGTATATATACATGATAAGTAACCATGGCAATGTCAATAACCAAAATGACTATAATACAGTGACCCCGTAAACATCCCACTGGATGATATGCATTGTTAAATGGAGTACTTTGAATTAAATGTTTATGCATCATAAGTATACAGCAGAAATTTAAGCATCAAGGTTCTACAATACAGATGTTTTCTTTTGATGAGAGTTTTTTTTTAAACAGTAACCCATGTTTATTTTCTTCCACATAAGTATGTTTTTTATTAATGAATGGTGTAGTATGTGAATGTCTGTGTGCAAAGATGCATTCCTTACATTTTATTAAAAAAAATCATGACTTATTTTTGAAAGGAATGTTTAAAGAGACCTAGCAAACTGTTAAATGACCGCAAACTGTTTAATGAATGACCAAGAGTTATAGATGTGGTATCTGACTCATGGTCTACAAAAGAAACCCACTGCTAAATAGGCTATTCTATCCAATTTGAAGCATGAGGATTTTATATACTTTTACAGATAATTTTTTCACAATGTTTCTTAAATCTGTAGTAAATCTCTTAACGGAACAAAAATTAGACCAAAGCGGCCACTGAAGTGAAGACACATAACTCAATTCAAAATATAACTTGGCTACATTTTATTACTTGAATGTTGTTTACAGAAGAAAATAATCTCTAATATACAGCCACGTAACTATTCAGATCTGAACCAGACTCAAAAGTTCAAATGAGCAAAATCAGAAAAGTATAGACAAGCAATTGTATCAAATTCAGTCCTCGACAAATATGTATGTACATTTATATCAAACGGTTTCATGAATATTCTCCCCATTTTTGTAGGTTTGAAGAACAGATTATTTTACTATCAGTATCAACTAGTTTGAAAAAATAATATACTGTAAATCATTAAATTAATGATAGAAGGAAATTAAAACAAAAGAAAAAATGAGATGACTACATAGATGCAATAATTAACAGACACATTTTAGGTTACGTGACTCAATAAGACGATGAATGTCGTACTTGGTTGATACACATGTAAATCTATATCAACACTGCTCAATAAGTTTTTAACAACAATAAAATAATCCAAATAATTTTATAGAAAATACATCACAGATTTAGTTAAAAAGTGACCTTAATGGATTATTGTATTTCATGTGCTTGAAAATGCAGATGAAACCAATTTACATGTACATTTCAGTTACATTCATCCACATGTTTTTTTTAATGTTTGCATATAATTAATGTTTCTCATTTGCAAAACTTTACACATCAAGGAAGAAGTTTTATTTGGGTGTATGGAGACACTTCCAACATGTATTAATCATGTGCAGTTAATTAAATGTCTATTGCTTTTATTCAATTGGTTTTGTTTCATCAGTTTTCAGATGGATCGATGAATCAGAGAAGTATGTGTATTTTTAAATATAATTTTTATAATTCAACAAGAAAGTCATCAATAAGTTAGAGTACACCTAGGACTACTAGAATGTATTATTCTGAAACTTTAGTGTGCAGATTGTTACAAACGTCAATTAAACACCATGGAACTTAGTTGCACTCATAATTCAAGCAATATTTTGTGTAAAATGAAAAATACCTATCTGCATGTAAAATCTTAATATTTCTCTGACCCAGTTTGGTTTTAATTTATATTTAATGGGAGTGTAATTTACCTCTTCAGTGATATTTGTCTCATTTTCTTTGTGGTCCAAAAATAGTAGCAAAATCAGTCAGCAAATTGTTACCAGAGCAGTCAAAAAGAGGTTTGCAACAGAATCAATATTCTGAAATTTAGGAATTGTTCTGCTTGTAGTAGTTCTATGTATAGCCAATGTATCTGCAAATTAGCAATGACTGTTTCACTCATGGTGAAATTTAATAGTTGATTATTCAATATACATCCTAATTTCCAACCAATCTTAAAACTAGTACAAAATAAAACAACTTGAATAAAAGCAATCAACACTTTATTAACTGCATGTGATTGATACATGATGAAGTGTCTTGATACACTCAAATAAAAACTCTTCCATGATATATAAGGTTTTGCAAATACCAAACGAGTAATGTAAATTCAGTGAATATGCAACAAAAAAATAATAAAACGGACGTGAACAAATATAACTAGCATGTCAGTGCAGTTCCAGGCTCAAAACTAAAATGTATATTCATCTTTGCATCATACAAAACTGTTTATCATGAGTAATTAGGCAGGGGTAATTTTGCTCTGTTTATTGAAATGTTCTGCATAAATTTATGATAAACATTAAAGAAAATGTTACTGTCAAACAATATATCAGTACACAATTAAAAAAACACATTATAATATACAACTTAGGTTTTATAGTGTATGCTTTTCTTTATTTAATTTAGCCCACTTTCTGCAATATACACAAGCTGCATTAAGTCTGTTTTAGTATACTTAAAACCATAGATTTTCAATAAAAGTTAAAACACAAAGGGTGGGCAAAATCAACTTTCTGACTCTCAAAACTTTAAAAGAAAGATTTATACTGGACACTTTTTGTGACTGGTTGCTTATTTTCAAGATTGTATTTGGTATGACCCACTGCTACAGTTCTCCACCACCCACCCACCCTCCATGTTACATGCTTGTCGTGAAGTTCTAGTTGGTAAGGGGGACAACAATATTGTTATACTGATAGGGAGCCACCATGCAGTTTCAACATCTTGGACTACCATGATATGATGACCAAAGTGCACGCAACATATGTAGGCATGCAGTAGTATTAAAATTGATTACCATATTTCCACTTCCCCAAACCTGTAACACAAAAGATAAACTAAAACACTTAAACACAACAAATTTAAGAATTGAAATGTAATGTATATATATAGTTTCATGATCCTAACATAAATGTTTTTAATCTGTACAAAAGAATGATCAAATACTATTTTCATATTTTATATGATAAAAAATATAATCTAGAAAATGAGGACAATTTTGAGTAATGTTGGGAACAGATGTGTATGCCATTAATAAAAATGTATTCTTTGAACAACAACTTAGAAAATAAATAAATATGGAAGAGGAATAAGAACCGGTTGACTGCATGCACCTTGAAGAACTATACTGAACTGCAAAAACAATTCCAAACCCTATATAAATATGAGACATTTTACTTTAAATATACTAGCTTAAGATAAAACAATTTGTATATCATGTGGTTAAATAATTTTTGAAAACAAAATACTGTGTAATTATTTCACTATAACATAACAAGTTACCGATATTCTGCGAAATCAATCCAATTTAAAAAAAAAGTTCTTACAAGTGGCTAACATCAACTTTTGTTTTCGCCTTTTCACTTAACAAAAACCACACTAATATATATATATTCCATAATGTCAAAAACAACCATACAAGCTGACACGTGTAGTAGTAAAAGCAAACAATGTCAATGTATCACACAACATTTAGCTATAAACATGTTTTAACAAATTACTTTGCTTTGACATATCAAGAATGGAGTGTTCAAATGCAAGTATCAGAACCACAGAAAGCAAATATATACACATGCTTGGTAAGACATCATCACAGCCAGAATCCATTCACAAATAAAACACATTGCACAAAATATAATTGCAAGTAAAACATTTCAGTCTGTCATAGATTAAATATACACTAATTATACACATAAAAAGCAATTTGACTCTGAAATTCCCAACTCAGCAAACAATAAATTTATACACATATTGCACATATCATCTTCATCATTATCATCATCATAAATACTTGGATATTTACTAATATATTGTAATACTAAAAGAAGTAAATTGCAAAAAATTACAGATAAATTTAACTTTCACAATACCATTTGGTTTTTGTTGGGTAAAAATTGTACGAGATGATAATACATATATATAAACATGTATGTATTAAAGGTTAATTATTAAATATTTTAAATAAGGAACCAAGACACATTACACACACAATGTCAACAATAACTTGAAATGACCGACAGTTATAAACTATATTTTTCAAAAACGTAAAATGCTAGTGTGAATGTATAGATCAGTTGCACTGTAGAATATGTAGCATGAAAAAAGCATCACTATGAGCACAGAGTATAAATACAAAATATAAAAGTTAAATAAGTATTTATAGCTTATAAAATTATTAGAAATATAAATCTACTTATGACATCATGACTGCAGGGTAATTTGAATTAAATCCTGGTATGTTTCCAAACTTAATGCTTAAAATAGCTCAAACAAAGAAAACACTACAAATGTACTAAAATCAAATATCAAACAAATTCTTCCTACATAGACAAAATGTCATTGTTATAAATGATTCTTTGATGTTCGCAAAATTTGCAAAACAATGTACTACCAATTTTTGTTATTAATACACGTACTACAATGTGGAATTTATTTTTTGTTGTCAAACTCAAAAAATAATTATAATAAAATATCAGTACCATGATGTGTTTGTTTTTTGGTTTAATGACACCATTAAAGCACACTGATCTATTAATCTCTGGCAAACATTTGGTAACTTTGGCACAGTCATTAAAGGAAACCTGCTACATTTATCTATTAGCAGCAACAGGTCTTTCACACACACTTTCCCATACAGAACAGCATATACCATTGTCTTTGATATACAAGTCATGGAGCACTGGATAGAATGGGAATAAACCCAGTAAACAAAATTAGTCCTCTAAGGGAGTTCCATCCTCAGGCAAACGTTCAACAGACTGAGCTACATCCTGAACATACCAGTAATAAAAATTCCAACATAAACAAAAATGAATCAAAATTTGCAAAGAAAAAGAACAATAAGAAAAAAAAACAAATTTAAAAAAAAACGTAAAATAAAATGTGAACTGAAAAACATGGAAAATATGTATAAAATAATAATAATTTGGCAAAACAAGTTTAAAAAAAAGCTGAACATATAAAAAATGTTTTAAGAAAATGAAAAATAAATTTTAAGCAGTTTTGCAACAATTTTTTTTAATTAAATCTTGAAACTTTCAAACAAAATGGCTAACAAATGCTTTAAATATGTTGTCTTCAGAATACTAAATTAGCATATTTTCAAAATGGCCCAGAATTTGTTTCCATATTTTCTTGCTGCAGTGTGCCAGTTGCCAAATAATTGTTTCTGGGGGATTTTTTGTTTTGCAAAATCTTAACTGGCATCTAATATTTATTCCATATGTGTTATTTAAACAGAAGTGTTTAATATGGCATTTTATTGTGTTCTTTTTTTAGTGTGATATCTTTACACTGAAACAAACGCAACACAAAGTTATATATAGAGTATTTGATGACTCCCCAGAACATTCATTGAAAGATATTCACCTACATGCAGACATCTAAATGAGAAAGCCACCATATTATAATTTAAAGTGTCCTAAATTATACCTCTACACAATACTACATGAAATTCAAGTTTCTAATAGATATATATATGTCTTTATGACAAAAGAGAGAGCTATGAAAATGATGAAATCAACTTTTAAAAAATCCAATCATGCAAATGATATGTATAATTTTAATCAAATCCTAAATCTCTGATGAATACAGTAATGTAGGTTATTGCTTTAAATGAATTAAAGAATATGAAGACAATGCCAAAACTAACTCTGATTTATTACATTACTAACCATTAAATTAATAATCAAGAATGAATAGCATGCAGTTTTACAGGAATTTCTTTTAAATAAAGAACTTAAATTTTGGAGATGAATAAACTTATATAAGTTATAAAGTCAGATAATATTCTCCACCAAAACAAATGGCCTACCACAAACTATATATTTTTAATACAGTACAATTTGTAATGCTCTAATGTGACTTGATATAGCCAACATTACTAAGATGATGTGGAAAATGTAAACTGCGTGTTTCCAGGATCATACTGAGAAAAGAAAGAATGTATGGTCAGTAGTAGATTTATGTTTTTCTATTTTAACTATTTACCAAATTTAGATATGGTAAAAAAAAGTATCAATTGAATAAAAACATTTGGGTCGTCCCATTTTTCTTGTTTTGGTGCCCAGAAACACACATTTAGTTTTATTTCAGGCCTGACCAGTAACAAGTTATACTGTTGTTTTTGGAAGATTCACTGTCAAAGCTGTTATTATTTTGAGGAAGACAAATGGAACGGTAATTACAATCATTAAGTATTATAATTAAATTTATAAATTATATATAATACAAAGTGCATCTTAATTAAAAATGGTGATTACTTTTCCAATAAGAACTTCTAGGACAGGTACACACTAAATAACTGACACTGTGTGGAGACATTCTAAAAAATCTAAAATCTGTTACCTTAAATGTAGTCTAAACACTTGATCTAATTTGGATACATAACAGAAGTATGTAATCCAATAAAACAATAAATATGTGGTTTTGTAAACTATATTAAATTAATTAGCAACACTTTTGTAGTAATGTATATATACTAATATATAACAAAAGTTTCTCGACAATTAATATTCAAATGCATGTTTTATGGAATAAAAATGCTATGTGGCTAAATTATCAATTTGCGATACTTTTAAAAATAAAAAAGAATGTTAAATTCATCCAAGACTTACGTGAGTATACTTATTAAATTTGAAGATCAAATTCAAAAGAACAGAAATATATAAAGATAGAAGTGTTTTACAACATTCCTTTTCCCTTGGGGAGACTGTTAGCAATACATGGTAATGATTGTCAATTATTAATAAAAGAAACTAGTTTGATAAAACAAGACCTAACTAATGTGGAGATGTTGCAGCCATATATATGGTGACCCCTTAAACTCACACTTCATGAATGTAACTCCAATACCATTACTTAAGTGTTATTACCAGTATGTTTGAAGTGCACCATAAATCAAAAGCACAAAAAGTATTAAAAAGATAACATAACTCACAAAATACAAATATTTACATTCAGTTATTCATAGTCTACCAACAACATTTAAATGTTCTCCATCCAGATGACTAAGAATGAGATTCAGCAAGCACAAATGTTCTTCTCAACATCTCCAATCTGCATAGCAGATTGTAGACCTCTGTGCTGAGGACTTCCTCTTATATTAATCACCTGAGCATGATTACTGTCTCCTGACACATGACTATGACGGGTCAAATAAACTGGCATCATTGGTTTGGAATTTTTAAGCTTGTGAGCTATTGTCATAAATATAGCATCAACATGGTTGGCTTTTTCATCATCTTTGGCTGATGTTTCAAACAGTGGCATATTATGAGAATCAGCAAACTTCTGTGCTAAGTTTGTGTTCACAGCTATCTTATCTTTTACATCACATTTGTTGCCAACTAAAATTCGTGGAATATCTTTGTTCAGGTTATGTTGGTCACATTCTTCAATCCACTGAGACATGTTTTCAAAGGAATTCATTTTAGTTACATCATAGACGAAGATGACAGCATGTACATTTCGATAGTAATGTTGAACCATGCTTTTACGGAAACGTTCCTGACCAGCAGTGTCCCATAGTTGAAGCTAAAAATAAACAAAACAATATCTGATATGCATGTACACATACTTTCCTAGGTTTTTAAAAACAATTCCTGGCTCATCATTCAGATTGTATGTTTTTCTGTCAATCAGTAAAACAAAAAACGACTTCAGTTTCTTGCATGTCAACTTAAGACTCAGCATGTCAAATAGAGTTATTGCAATATGTATATATTACTGTGTTATGAAATGTACATTGTAAATTATGTATTTATTGTAAAATCTTAATTAAACAACTTACTACCTATGTATTATTATACAGCACACCATCCACTAAAAACCTACACGTACATTACCAGTCTCCAATAAATAAAAAATATAAAAACAATAAAAATATAAAAAGTGTGCTATTAATATTGACAAGATAAGTTTTCCCGCTGCATTTGTAATTCATTCGTAATACAACATGCTACATTCAGTATTGGAAAGAGCTCGATATGCTTTTATCAATAAATTTAATCAGACTATTAATTATTATTAGCAGTGTTGGAAATTCATTGAGAATTGAGGTGGTCACCAGGGCTCCGAACTTTGAAAAGTTGGTGGACCAACTGAAA
>JAULBS010085812.1:0-18249 GCA_032355785.1 Symmetromphalus regularis | reverse complement strand
GGCTAGTTCCTTCAGGTCATTGTGGAACAGCCGCCATTGTTCCATTGCCTTTGCCCATCGCCTGCAAACAAGAAATTATATATATAAACATTGTTTTGTTATTTCATAGTCATTATGGGACTGCCGCCACTGTTCCATTGCCATTGCCCATCGCCTGCAAACAAGAAACTATTATTTTAAATAATAGTACACCTTTAAGTGTTATCAACAACAAAATACATAAACAAATTATGTTATATAAGGTAAAAAACACTATTCTGCTATTAAAAAAAATCTAATGATGTTGAACAGTAAAATCCCAATAACGAATCAACTAATATGCAAAACAATATCTCAGTAGTTAGAAGTTAAAGGGAATTAAATATAAATCTGTGAAATCCAGCACTCATGAATCACAGCTAAACATTGATGATACCAGGTTTTTGTTTGCTAAATCATATCTCAGCACAAGACAAGATCCATCTGCACAAGGCAAAGTTCATTAGCACAAGACAAAATCCACCTGTACAGGACAAAGTCTAAGTGAAGTTTCAACAAAATCATCTTTCAATATGTTATCCTGCCCTATCAGTAGCATCCAAGGAGATGACAACACATTAGAATTGCAAGCTTTTATTGCTTACAGAATTCTAAACATAATGACAATCACTTTAGAATTGTATCAATTACTAAAAACACCCAAAATGAAATCTGAAATATACTTTTACCTAATGAAGTTGTTAAAATTCATATCAGATTTTGTGCACAACCTGATCAATGCACTGGTAAATGAATCACTTCTAACATAAAATGAGACCTGTACATAAACTGAAGACAAGATATAAAATACCAGCAATAAAAGACAAAAATGCTGTTTTCCAGTGAGTCGATGGCAGACAAGAACAGGTAGGTCTGACAAAAGTATTGATTACAAGGCAATAACTATTAAGATAACTAGCAAGTACAAAGATTATTATGAACATTTACTCATCTGTTTCACACTCAGTCAATAAAATCAGAGTCTGTCGCATTAACTGTTATTGTCAGTTATTGTTATTGTCAATTATACACACGATTCATTCAGACGATACAGGCATTCGTTTCTAAATACAGTCTGTCTGTCTGTCTGTCTGTCTGCCTGCCTGCCTGCCTGCCTGCCTGCCTGCCTGCCTGTCTGTCTGTCTGTCTGTCTGTCTGTCTGTCTGTCTGTCTGTGTCTAATATTCTATTCTGTCTTATTATTCGTATTTGAAACGCGTTAAAAATACTAAAAGAACTAAGTGTCAGTTTATTTTCTCTTAGAGATGTCAAAAGACTTAACTTAGCAAAAAGAAAATCCTATTTCAGCAAAAGAAACGTGTACACTCAAAACCATAGCATCTGTGCATGAGATTTTCACATTGCACATGAAATGAACATATCTGCAGAAAACTAACATCCCTGATCGAGAAGCAGTGTTAATTTCACAACCAGATGCAACCGACTCCTTCACAATCCACTGCCCTTAAACCCCTCTTCTGAATATCTGGGGACAGAAAACAGCTCGCACATGAAGCTCCCTGATGGGTCGTCAAGGGACCAAAAATGACTGGTGTGCGGAGAGACGTAAAAAAAGATGTCGTTCACTTAAATTTAAGAGGCGACCACTAATTACAATAAAATTTGAAGATGCGGGCGCAAATGTCGTGTTAATTAACACTGATGATGTCAGATTTTAATGAGAAATATACTATGAGTGAATGTCTATTTCAAACTATGTGTTATTCAGTTTGATATTAAAATATACAACAGCTACAACCCGTGCAATTTAGAAAATGCCTACGGCAAAATAAATGCTGTGGAAGAATACTGTCCACGGTATTTTCCACGGCCATTTTAGCGCACACTGGCCAATAATAAGAACAAATACATCTTGAACAAAAATTAATCCGCAGCAAAAAATGTGCCGAGGGAAATTAAAAGCTCCGCGGAAATCTCCACGGCTTTGCCGATTGCCGTGGACAAATTCAGGGATTACTATATTGAATGTTAATAATGTTTTAAAATTACATGAACATTTGAAAAAAAAATGTACAACTGATATACTTGATTTTAATTATGACTTAAAATCGTATGGAACGTCAAATTGTATTTTCTTGTTCTTTGATTACAATATTATTTTTAAAATTACGAATTATAATACTTTAATACAGCGGTTATTTGTGCATACGATATTCGAATTAATATATATTTTCTTGTTTCGATTTTTGTTACATATTTATCATTTCAAAACAATGACGTAAAATGCTTTAATACATTGTTTATTTTCGGTTATTTGTACATAGGTGAAACTTAAAATACACAACAGACACTTCCAAATATTCCAAACAACAACATAAAAACTCTTAAAATTTTAATTTCTTTTCGTATTTTAATATAATCCAGATTTGTTTTAACTTGATAAAACTAAAACAGTTTTGTTTCTGGATAATTTGTGCCAGAACAGTTTTGTACATTTAATCGCCACACTTCCACCATACAACACCCTTCCCACCAAAAACCCCCCACCACAACAAAACAAAACAAACAAACCAAATCTTGAAATTTCATTAAAATGAAACTCAACAACCCTACTAATTTTCCATTCTTTTCACACACAAATACAATTGAAATTTGTATAAATTCACAATCCCGAAACCTATTTTTACTCCGATTGCCTTTAGCGTCGTGAAACACATCCATTATATTGTCACCAAAATCCCATTGTCGTTTTATTTGACAAATTAATTTTTATGAATTGTTATCACTGCTAGCCTGTAGCGGATTATTTTTGACAAATCTTCAACATGACGATTATTAGAACAGGCTCACGGATGGCGGTATAAAGACAAACTAGACGAATTAAATCTCTTGCTGGCTATGTTTGCCAACAGGGAAATCAGCGCGATCTATCGCCCTTTTAATTAGAAAGGAAAACAATCATCTTCCTCGAACATATTTCAAGTTATTTGGATTCAACCGATTATCTTTCCCTTTCTGACACTAATATTCATAATTTCGATAATTGGTGGTTTTAAGAAATAGACAAGTTTGATTGATTGGAAATATTTTATTGTAAATATATACTCATTCTATTATGCCATTAATATTAATATAATTTTCTTAATTGGTGGATTTCAAAATTGACTTTTTACTTGATTAGAAAAGTTTTAAAGCACATTTTACTTCATATATATATTAGGCGAGGGCATCGTAATTTGAATAACTTGTACCTAGTCCTTTTGTGAATGATTCATATGTAATAAATTGTATTTCAATCAGTTTTAAAAATATACATTTGTACACAGTTTTGATATTTTACACATATTTTACTTTCTATATACACAAAAGTAATGAGCACAAATGTTACATTGTTACATGATAGGTATAAAATGGTAGATATATTAATATAAATATCAAACTGCTCATTTAATAGTATTGTTTGAAGATAAGACCCTAAAATAATAGGCAACTAGCTAAAAACCAAAAAGAGTATTAATGAAAAACTGGTATGAATAAACTACGTATATTAGTATATTTTTAAATTCATGAAATTTAGAAATGTTACTAAATCTAGGAATACATCTTTCATGCAAATACAATGTCTGTTTTATATGTTACATTGCCTAGCCGAATTGCCGATTTCCTTTTATGTTTCAAATGATGAAGTGATAAGCAAGATGAAATATATTTCACAAAGGTACAAACAGAAGATCAATATAATTGAATGAAAAGCGTATGAAATGTTATTAGAATGTATTTAACATGTGGAACACGATCAAATAGAGCCTCTATTGATATTCGTATTTCAAAAGTAGTAGTGTGATACGATCAAAGACATTGTATTCATATTCGAATTGTTATAAACATGTTAAACGCACTCATATATTATCATATATATTATGTTGTTTTTAACGCGTGAAATACAATAACTAATATTCATGTCGTTTTATACACGTGGAATATAATCAATTATTAATAATGGAATTGTTTTAAAACGCGTGCAATATCATAAAAATATTCATGGAATAAAATTAAACATATTCGTAGTATGAAACACGATAAAAATAATAATATTCTTATGATTTAAATAATCAGAAACCTACAAATGATATTCATGAAATAGAGTCAAACATATTTGTAGATTTTAACGCGTTACAGATTAACAGATACTAATATTAATACGTTTTAAAAGCTTTGAATACGATCAAAAATGTTCGTAGAATATAATAACAAATTTTTGAAGTTTCAAACGCGAGAAACACGATTACAGATATTAACATTCTTATGATAATGAACATTTCAGGCGTCTGTTGTATATTTTATCAGTCTGAAACATGATTACAGATACTAACACCCTCATACTGATGTACATTTCAGGCGTCTGTTGTATATTTTATCACCCTGAAACACGATTACACATATATGACATTCATATACTGATCAACATATTAACTCGCTGTTATACATTCTGACACCATGAAAGTGACATTATTTTCTTTCTCCGCTCAGCTGGGAATCACCCAGTATGAAAATTAGCTGCTCACAGTGGACCTATCTTGTCCCGTAATCCTTCTGTCTGTTATTGCAAGCTGTCGACAGTTTAATAGAGTCAGGTGAGGGGACAATTGAAACGCAACGTTCCACATCGCCAACCGCAACGCCGTGAAACGAACACCGACTCTGAAGCTGGCAACGTAGCCGCCGCGTGGTAAACCCTAATGAGCGATAACTGTTTAGTACCTCTGACGAGAGAAATTAACAAGTTTGATGAATGAAAGTGACAACATCACAGAGGATAAATACATGCAATTGACAAGAAACGTTTTGTGTTCAGCTCATCTTGCAATTGTATCTCGTCTGAGCCGGACGTCTCAGAACGAAATTAATTCCCTCTCTCTATTGTGATGTTAAAACCCCATAATCATGTAAACAAATAAATGTAGCAACATCTTGAAACGTGATGCGTCACGTGACCCAAAACAATCGCAACGTCTGTCAATTTCTGCCCACGGCGAAACCGACATCCGATTCTGTTTAGCAACGAAAACTGTTACCTGTACATAGAACCGTTATAATGATGATGATGATGAGTAGAAAAGAACAGTTTGAAAATTGGTAAGAGCGCTCCGTTTGTTCTGTAATTTTCTTTATCGTATTGTGTTGATTTTAATGCTTGAAATGAACATTGAGAAATCGAACACATGTCGATATTTCATTAAATGCTATTGCTTGTTCAGAAGATGATAATTATCTCATATTGTTCCATGTTTCCCTTACATATAAGTAATTCTTGAAAATAACACTTGAAAGACGGAACAATTTACATATGAATAAACTGCTACAATACCCCAGCAAAGATTGACTGAAGATAAATCTATAATTATATAAATATTTCTATAGCGTACAGAAAATAAAATAGGTTATTTTAACGATTAATTTCGTAATTGCTTAACAAATTAAATATATGACAGAGCAGAATACATTTGAATAGTTGCAACAATATCACCGTAGATTTTGAAAAGATTAATCTGTTCATGAATAATTATTTCTATAGGTAAAATAACATTTAGAATTTTAATGATTTTGTAATTGATTTATCAAGTTAAATAGCGGTCTCAGGAATATACATATGAATACACTGCGACAATACTCTGTAGATTTAGTGAAGATTAGTCATTTCATAAATACATATGTTTATAGGATACAAACAATTTAGAATTTTAATGATTTTGTAATAGAGGTTTGAGAAATATGCATATGAATAGATTGCAACAATACTACTGTACATTTCGTGAAGATTAATCATTTCATGAATACATATGTTTATATAATACAGAAAATTCACAATGATATTTTAAAAGTTTATCTCATGAATGAATTAACAAGAGAAATATATTAAGAATTATGTATAATCATTTGTATAGGCAAACTGAAATAATATTTATGTCTATATTTTAAAGAGATATTGTAATTGTTATAACACATTAAATACTATTACATATATGCCCATGTATATTAAAGCTTTTAGACTAAATGTAATAACACACACGCACGCACACACCACATACACACCGTAATACACACACACACACGCAGACTCACACATTTACTCGCATGCACGCACACGCACGCACACACACTCGCACACACACACTCACACACAGGGAACACTTCAATACTTAATAATAGTTGTAAACTGTCCACAGCCGCGGTTTCTTTCAATTCTAGAATTTGTAGTAACTTAAAAATAAAAATAAATAAATAATTAAAAAATTTCTTTTTATAAATTATTATTATTATTAATAATATCATTTTATCTTTCTTTTCTCATGGAATATAACTAATATAAACACAAACAATTAATATTTGTTTTATAAAATATCAAATAATTATACACGATTTTACTTTCTTTTCACTCGGAATATAGCCATAAATAACGAGCACATATTTTTATTGTTGGAAAATGTCAGTATGTACTCATTTTCTATCTGTATCTACATATAAAACAACAAAGACAATATAATCCCTAAATTCGAAATATAGCGACAAATAATAAAAATATATACAACTTAATTAGCGAAAAATGTCATTTTCATCATAACACACACACACACACACACACACACACACACACACACACACACACACACACACACACACACACACACACACACACATATTATAATCTACAAATGGAACCCTTTTTTTTCCCTCATAATATTGCCACAAATATAAAAGACACCTTTCTGTGTTTATTTGCGAACCTCTCGATTAATATCTACTCATTTTCATGTTGTTCACGATCCCCACTCGAAACTCGCTGGAGATGAAAAGAACAGCCATGTTATTGTGAAGTGGGATTTGAAGAGGTCGCAGGTAGTTTCTTTCACGGCATAAAAAAAACCACACTCTCTCTTATAATACATGCTCCCGAAAATAAATCGAATTTTAATGTAGAAAGAGACAGAAGCTGCAGAAGTAAAAATCCCATAACAAATTTCTTTGTGTCGCACGATGTCGATTTCATGAAAAGACGAGATTTCACCGCCTCACAAATGCTGCCCAACGTTTACGTTGCTCTGAACAATGGCCGTGTGTAAATTACAAGAACTAACAAAGAATAATGTAGTAGTAGAGTAGTCGAGCAGTCTGCGGGCTTTTCAAGGCAAAATTATGAAAGACATCACTAGTTGAAAAGATTTCAAAATCGGCGTTCACGGCCGCTGATAAATTTCACGTACCCCATGGAGAAGCTGTGGACGGGCCAGAAACTCTGCCGAACCACAGGCGGTGACTGATGCAGGTAAAATATAAAGCATATTTTGTTGGGATTAAATTATTAAGAAAAATTAGGGGCTGTTAGTGGCTGAGGTATAACGTAACATGAGTATATGTTATTTTCTCATTAATGGGATAATAATAGAGCTACAGGAAATGGATAACTATATAGTCACTTACGTCCATAATTCGTTCTGTTACGTTCATTATGAACTTGTGTATACAAAATTTAATGTACATAGTCTGAGTAAGTCTACAAGATCTTATTGTGTGAAAGGATAGGTCATAATCTGAGATAGACCAAGGCTGAAGAAGTGTGTAGGACCTGGCTTTGTGAAAGAATACGCCAAGGCTGAGGAAGTGTGTAGGACCTGGCTCTGCGAAAGAATAAGCCAAGGCTGAAGAAGTGTGTAGGACCTGGCTCTGCGAAAGAATAAGCCAAGGCTGAAGAAGTATATAGGACCTGGCTCTGCGAAAGAATAAGCCAAGGCTGAAGAAGTGTGTAAGACCTGACTTTGTGAAAGAATACGCCTAGGCTGAAGAAGTGTGTAAGACCTGACTCTGTGAAAGAATACGCCTAGGCTGAAGAAGTGTGTAAGACCTGACATTGTGAAAGAGTAAGCCTAGACTGAAGAAGTATATAGGACCTGGTTGTTTGAAATAATAAGCCTAGGCTGAGGACATATGTAGGACCTGGCTCTTTGAAAGAATAAGCCAAGACTGAGGAATCTGTAGGACCTGGCTCTGCGAAAAATAAGCCAAGGCCGAGGAAGTGAGTAAGACATGGATTTGTTTAAATTAAAACATTTTAAACCAAATTAGAATAAAGACTCAAAATAAGTTATGCATTAATTATAGCCTTTAATTTCAATTCCAGTTATTGAAACTGAACACATAACATAAAATGAAGAAATTAAAACGGCCTTGTTACTATATCAACCCTGACTAACCAGATATGACGGACCCACAATATTTTCTGGTTTAGTTATTTCGTTCAATGTTGGCATAATCCATGTTGCGATCCCAAAATTAGAGAAGCCTTTATTTATTTAGATTCGTCTTAAATATGAAGTGTATGAAACCATTTTAACGTTTCAGCTCCAAATTGTTAACAACACCACTAGAGCACATTGATTTGTTAATCATCGGCTATTGGATGTCAAATATTCCGTAATTTTTACATGTAGTCAAGTGTGAGTTAGCCTTTAGCTCTACCATTGGACCACCGACCCTATGTTGTTAACAAGCACGCCTTTCACGGACATTCTGAACTAACTGAAACGATATCATATTACACTGAAATACGCTAATGTATACCAACGGTCTAGTAAAGTTATTCCGTTTAATATAAAACAGGTAAGTAATGATACGTAATCTTTCATTTTTATCTAGAAAAACTATCCTCTATACTTATACATGTACATGTGTTACAATTTTTTATTATAAATGCATGCACCTTTACAATAGAAAAGGTCATTGTATTAAATATATGTTTATAAAAATACTACTGTAAGCACAATTGCCAGTTCAGTTCAGTAAAACTTAATTGAAGCTAAATGCACAGTGTGGAACTGAAACATATTGTCCAATACATAAAACGGGTAATTCAGTAATTATGAACATTATGTCCAACATATGCGCGCAAAATCACAGCTGTTCAAATTGCATTGTATTTCAATAATCAAAGAATAGGTATACATGTATATCTATAGCATTTAATTAAGGGCTTAATAATGCTCCTTGTCGTATTTCAGGTTCACACCACAGCTGGTAAACGGCATTTATCAAAAAGTGGATCCCATTTTCATGCTAATGTCCACGTTATAGTGTTTGCAATTTGATTGACATATTTTTCTGGACATTTAAATAAGTGACAGAGAACGTTATAGATGATGAATGATAAATCTTGTTTTCATGCCAATTTCCAATTGATGTTATAAAGGATGTCCTGGAAAAGTACACGCCACTTCTGTGGAGTAATGAAATTGTTTTATATGATACGACTATCACGATATCACTTATGTTTGTACTTATATCCAAATGATATTCAAGTACGCTGTCCAGGTCCCGTGCATCTACAATTTAGTATTTACTAACGCTTCTCTTAGTCAGAAAATTGTAACCTTATGTCATCGCCTCTGAAATCATATGGAGGTGTTTAAACTTCAAAAGTGCACTTTAAAATATACCACATGTTTTAAAGACAATTTGAAGTAATACCATATAATGCAATTCTGTTTGATATATATATTAGTACCAGATATTCAACTTGAACAAAGTAACCAAATTATATTATATATACACAATGATATAATACTATGGTAATATTTTCGTATGTAAACATAAACGTAATAGTATGGCAATATTTTCGTATGTATACTTAAATATAATAGTATGGTAATATTTTCATGCATGTACTTAAATATAATAGTATGGTAATATTTTCATACGTGTACTTAAATACAATATTATGGTAATATTTTCATACGTGTACTTAAATATAATATTATGGTAATATTTGCATACATGCATACTCATTATATTTTCATAGGTTCTGCTAATATGGATTGCTATACTTGAATAGCACTGAATGTTGAAATTTACAGAGACAGTGAAATCTACCTAAACTAGACCTTCATATGACCTCTACATGTGTCCGGTTTAGACACGGATCTGGAATGTCCAGCTGTTACATTTCGCTGCTTTAGGACCAAAAGGGTGTAAGTTGGGGTAGCAGTTATGGAGAAAAGGGCCAACAACAATTTCTCACCTAGACATAAGTTTTATGTGGAATATCTTTTGATTTCAAGACAAATGTAGGATATCTTCAGAAACTTACATACACCCTTTGTGCACTAGATGCAGCTCACTTAGGGGCATTCGGTGATACTAGTAAGTGCCAAACCCAGACTTACAGCGTTTTGGTTCTGAAGCAGCGATATAAGTCACCATTTAATAAATAAATTATTGTTATGTCCCTAGTCAGAAAACGGAATCAACCGCAACATTTCGAAGTATAACCAATTCCACCAACACGGACTTCCAAGAATTTATCCTGTTTTGATATAACTTCAGTTTTACAAGGATCAGTTTTTTTTTTATCATATTCCATCATATATCAAATACACGCCAATAGTATTCAAGTTCTCTAACATACATTACCGATTCTGGATCTTGCCCGTGCAAAGCGCGTCACTTTTTAAACCTACATTGTCACCAATACATGCATTTAAGTAATTATTTTCGTGTTTATATCCAATTAAGATTAAAATACGCTGTCTTCGGTACACACATGAACTTTCTGCGCTGTCGTCCAGGACACCATAAATATTAAACACATCGTCCCGACTGTAAATTGTACTTTGGTACAATCGTACTAGGAGTTGACCTTAATGTAACAAAATAAGATACGTAGATATATGCTAGTTTTCGTACATAGGTATTAAACTGTCTGAGGGTCTGACAGTGTGGATTAGAACTTAGTGCAAACGGACTTCATGCTGACCTTTATAAACGTATATAAGATACGTAGATGTATGCGTTTTCTTATACAAGCATTAAAGTGCCATCATCTCAGCCATATTGGATTAATTTCTGTCGAATTAAATCCAAAGAAATCACAGACCAATAAAGATATGTGGTTATTTATGCAATATATTGTTTTAGTGCATACACACTATACATATTAAACACTGTACTTTATAAGATTTGTTTTAGTTTGTTTTATTTTGTTTAACGACACCATAAGAGCACATTGATTTATTAATCATCGGCTATTGGATGTCAAACATTTGGTTATGTTGATACGTAGTCAAATGTGAGCCAGCCTCCAACAGGTTTTGAACGACAGTCATCAGCTTGAGAGTCCGACGTTCTAACAGTGGACCACCGAGGCTCACTGTACTCTTATAGGATACAATATGTATTCAGATTTATGCCATAAGGTCTTTTCTCAAATGCTATATTGGTTTCTTCTGTAGACCATGTGTCTGGGTAAAATATGCGTGATAGCTATACATGCTGATTAAACACGCTAATGGATTGTGGATACACCAAGATTTGCATCCGTTTGTTAAAGTACAGAGCTTGCATGCAATTTTGTAAGAATAGATCGTTGAAAATTTAAATTATTTCCTTCTTTTTTTTGAATAATCTGACATTGATGAATATAGCATTACGAACTGTCTCATTCATCATTTCTATGACAAAAAAATCTCTACTTTGGCAAAATATATTTAGTTTATTTTAATATTTTTTTTTATTATTATTAATCTTTTCAAACGTTGAGAGTTAGAGAAACGAATATAAAGATCCGTGAACACCGGAAGCTAATATGAGAGTGAACCGACGCCGGACCGTCTGCTAGTCTGACAGTCTAGAATATTAATACACCAGATTTTTCCTGGAATTAAATCTATAATGTCGGCAATTTTTAGACAGTTGGCGCATCGGAAATACCCGATTCTGGGTCAAGCCCGTGCAACGTGTGTCATCAATAAAAGCATTTAAGTACTTATTTTCGTGTTTATATCCAATTAAGATTAAAGTATGCTGTCCTGGGTACACATCTCAGCTTTTTGTACTGTCTGTCTAGTACCGATGTTAGTATCAGAAGAAAAGACGAAACCCGTTGCAACCATACTAATGTGCTACTCTATCGATAAGAAGGAAGGGATCTTTTATATGCATTATCCTACAGAAAGGACAGCATATACCTCTGTCTTTGATAAACCAGTTGTGGACCACTGATCGATGTAAGTGGTATACTACCTACTGAGCCTTGCGAAGCACTCACTCTGTCGGAAACGGAATCGATATTAAAAACCCTATACCTCGACTGAGATTTGATCCTAGTACCTATAAACCGCGAGTCCGATACGTAACCACTACACCACCTAGGCTGGTCTACATGAATTTAGAATAGCCTTTTATATATATATATATATTTGTCATTGGGCACTGATTGGGACAGAAATAAACCCAATCAGAGAAAGAGTCCACCGTAGGGGTTCGAACCTACAACCAAAGCGATCAAAGTAAAGTAAATTTTGTTTTATTTAACGACGCCTCTAGAGCACATTGGTTTTTATCTTATCATCGGCTATTGGACATTAATCATACGGTCATTCTGACATAGGCTATTCTTTCCGATAAGCAGCGAGGTGTCTTTTATTTGCACTTTTCCACAGACAAGACAGGACATACCACGGCCTTTGATGAACCAGTTGTGGACCACTGGTTGGAACGGAAAATAGCCCAAACTGCAAATGGGTCTACTGAGAAGGACTGATCCGATTACCGACCGTTTCACAGACGGACACGCTACTTCCAAAGAGATCAAGTGAATGCTCTACCGACTGAGCAAGAACCAACTCCTGTAATATTACATGAGAAAATACAGTTATAACAGAACTACAGATAATGTTTATGATATTGCGTTCTTCCCAGGAACCTAAGAAATGTAAACTGTTCTCTGTCATCTTAAACATTAATTTTATACAAACATCGTTCGGTCTCACATTCAGAAGGTTTGTAATATATTCATCCGCGTGCTCCAGGAACAGATTACGCGCATAAACACTATCAGTTATGGGTAATTTCAATACGTCATTTTATTTCCCGTGACTTCATCAATTTTATCGTTGGACGCTCAAACAAAGTGTGACGCTATCAAAGAGACGAGTATCTAGGAAGTTGCTACTTTGTAACTAACGAAATTACCGGACACCGTGTTTTTCTCACGGTACCAATGGTTAGTGCACGACCTTATTTTTGTCTGTTAAAGCGCGAAAGAAAACAGAAAAAGACAAACACTCCGTTTATATTAGTTTAAAAGTAAAGTTAGTTTTATTTAATGATGTCTCTAGAGCACATTGATTTTTATCTTATCATCGGCTATTGGACGTCAAACATATTGTGATTCTGGCATATTTCTTTAGAGGAAAACCGTTGCCGCCACATAGACTACTCGTTCCGATAAACTGCAAGACATCTTTTATATGTCCTTTCCCACAGACAGGACATCACATACCACGCCCATTGATGAATATTAGTGTAATAGAGACATTTTAGCGAAAAAGGAACATATTTTTATACTTGGCGTTTCATAATGGTTTTCCAATTAAAAACAATCTGATTATTCAAAAAAAAAAAGTATATTAAGGGCTGTTCCAGTTAAATTTATACTGGGGGTGGGGTGGCAGAACGCCTTTAATTGTTTAGGGTACCATCTATATAAAAAAAATAACTTTAAATATACTTTTATAAAATATGCTAATGACCCTCCCAAGGTTAATATACACATAGATTTTATAACAAAATGACCCCCGACCGCATAATTTAATTATTGCCGGTGGTCACAGACCCAGTACCAAGGTAATTATAATTTATAATTTCTTTAATCAACCCACCATTCACATAAATTGACCGTTTTTTACCAAGGATACTAGTCCTAATATTTACATTTTCGTAATCATCAATCAACTATGAAAAACGACCCCCGTCATCCGGGGATTTGAAAACAATTCCAAAAGATGAGACTTGGTTTAACGAGATTTAACAGGTCATTGCATCAAACAACACATTGCTACGCTATTTCCGATACATTTCACGTCTCGTGGAAATCACTACGCGAAACCCACGTGACGAATGTACAACAAAACAAAGAGAAATGGATACCCTGATCAAAAAACGCTGATCTTATTCGCATTGTGTGCCGGCATATATTACAGTTCGACATTGCCTTTGTGCTGGTTTGTCATTACTATTAGTAATTAAAGGTACACGCCTATAATGTTTATTACAGTCCCACCAAAAACCTTCGTCAATTTATATTGATATTAATAGTTAAAGTTACAAACATCGACAATCACATCATGTCTTTGTGAAGTTTTTGTTGTCGTAATATTAGTAATTAAAGGTGAAAGCATATGATGTTTATTACAGTCCCATCAAACATATGTGAAATACGTGTTGCAAATTTAAGTAATTAAAGATGCAAACATCATTATATTGCATTATTATTTTGTCTAAGTGAAGTTATTGATTCAACACCTGAAACTGCCCGCGGCAATCGGCAATGCCGTGGAAATTGCCGCGGATTTTTTCATTCTCCGCGGCACCTTTTTTGAAGCGGACTAATTGTTTTCATTCTGGATGTATTTTTTTATTATTATTAACAATAAAGTGGAAAATGCCGTGGACACTATTTCTCTACAGCATTATATATATATATATATATAAATGAAAAATGTTGCAGTCGCAAATTGTCATTCTGAAGTTTTGTCGCTGGATTTTGTAAAAAACTTATATTATGGTAGGTATTTTATATAGGTGGTTTGTGATAACACTGAAAGGTTTTGTTAGTTATAAAACTTTTGTTTCATCAAATTGTATTTTCTTTAAATACAATAAAGATATTTTCAATGAAATAACAGGACAGTGACCCTCTAATAGAAATGGTCGCCGAAGGTAGATTATATCACATAAATGAAATATTTCGATCACATAGAAAACATAATAATTTAACATTAAAATAATTATACAGGTCATATCACGTGATGACTATACCAGTATATAAAATATGTGAGATTTGAGCTTGTTTTTATACATAAGTAAAGAAAACAAGACTTGGTATTTAGTAGAAATTAAATAATAATAATAATGATGATGATGAAATAATAATTATAATAATAATAAAATAATAATGATAATAATAAAATACTAGTAATGATGATAATATTGATAATGATGATGGTAAGTGAAAATGATAAAAGTTAAACATGGTACATTAACTGAAATTTAATAGCCTACCATGACCTACATTTACGATTGCGTGTATTTTTATCATTCCTTTCTTTCTCATACCGACCAAACACTTCCTTTCCTCGGCAGTTCTCTTCTACGGTATCATGTCTTGCCAAAGACAAATGGCGAGTTGTCCCGTGCTAGTGTTAAGTTGATTATTCATACGATTTGTAATTGAACGGCTCTGTACGAACTGTGAACGCCGTGTTGACACGATAGCGCCATCAAGCCAAACAACAGCTCATTAATATTGAACAAGGTACAAGTGACAATACACACGCACCTAACATACGTGAAATGTCAATGTATTACAATAAAGACGATTCGTGTACATATCTCGTCATTGTGAGGTCTTGTCGTTTCTCTGTGCTGAAGGGGGTACGCCATTAACATAAAGGCGCGGCTTTAAACATGGATAGGTATAGCCACTACGGGAGACGGGTGTAGGGGTACGGCTCAAACACTATAACAATAAAAGTGATATTTGTTTAGGAAGGTATTTTTTGAAGGGGGAGGGGCATAAAAATAAGTGAACCCCTAAATGGAAACCCATAAAACTAATTCTCGTAGGAACCGTGGGGGGAGGGGCGGGGGGGGACGTTCCCCCACCTGTGAGCCTCTTTTTTTTTACACATTAATGTTTTTCATTGTAACCAAAATCTGATATAGAGTTTGTACCCGATCCGTCAGTGCCCCCTCCCCCTCCCAAAGTCGTTCCTACGGGCCTGCAACTATGAACGAAACCCATAAAACTAAATGTATAACTAAAAGTATAAATGAAACCCATATGGCTAAGTCTGATGTTCCCTTTAATAAACGAAAACGACAAAACCAATTAATTAACTTAGGAAAATATCTTAATAATATTGGTTGTTGGCTGTTGGTCTCTCTCAGTGTAAAACGAATATAAAAATAGTTTTTAACTAACTCATTAAATTATTAAGGAAACGTATTGCGACTTGTTTTAGACAATCACCAAGAACACAAGAGAGTATCCATTTTAAACTGAATTTATGTCAAAAAGTTTCTTTAATAATCTGCACTTTTAGCCTCATATCTACGTTTTTCCAACCGCTATTTCATACAATAAAAAAATATTAATATAACAGAATTTATGCATGTTAAATATGCATGTATTAGACAAAGATATGACCGCAATGGCTGATATTTTTGTGTTGGGAGGGGGGATGGGGGTGGGTCGTTAAAAATCATATTATTTATCTAATATGAATATACAAAGAAAGAACAAACAAAACGCCATCAGTTATCTTCACCTGAATTTACTCCACCACCCTCCCCCCCCCGCCTCTACTCCATCTTTAGTAATTCACTTCACTTTAATTAACTACATCATTCAGAACAATATACAAATATAACTGATAGTATTACCTAGTATATCAGACCATAACTTATTTTAAACCTATTTTAATTCAAACTTTTCATTTCCCCACTCAAATTAGCTCAATTTCTTGTTTTTGGATCGCCATCATTTACAACTAAACACAACTTAACTTATGGTGAACGTTTCCACTGAATTTATCTCAATTATTTTCTTTAAAAGTTCGCTTACTTAAGCCCAACTTCCTTTTTTTAGTTACCACCATTCTGTACAATATAAATGTACACATATAACTAATTTAAAACCATTTCTTATTTTCATTATTTTCAACTGAATTTAACTAATCTTTGCTTTCAAAATTCCTCCTATTAACCAAGTTTCCTGATTTACGCATCACCACCATTTCAGACTGAAAAAAGCCAAATATAACTTCCTCTTTTTAACAACTCCCATTACACACAATATAAAGTCTACATATAAATAATTATATTGTCTAACACCGTTGTTGCCAGATTTTCAAATGTGTCTGTTGATCGTTTGTGAACGCTGCGAATTAGCCAAGAAACACCAATAAAACGTGTCTGCGCGCTTAAGCTTAACAATTCGCGCTATCACGGACATTAAATTGGCCGTGCGGACTGACCAAGCATACTAATGTACGCCATCACTGAACATTAAATTGACCATGTTGGCCGACCAAGCAGAGAAGTCGTTTTCAGCACAAGGATAGACCCGCGGACTTGTCTTTTGCGCCGAGGTGAAATGTCATTAATGGAAATGGAGTACATTTAGGCACAAAGCCGTGCAGTAATTCCCTCGCTTATTGCCCAATGGGTTGTCAGTTTCGTGCGAAATGTATTTACTGACATTATGTTAGAGAATTAAGTCTTAAATTAAGAGTAGGAGAATGTACGTGTTATTTATATAGCGATGTTATTTATATAGAGGAGATTTATATAGAGGAGATTTATGAAAGTTACGTGGTTATGTGATAAGAAATATTATTGTCGTCATCATTATTATTACTACTACTATTACTACTATTATTATTATTGTTGTTGTTTTGATAATTGTGGCGGCAGTTTCTCATGACTTCATTATCCAATTTACATAAATTTGGTAACCAAAAATGAATTTACGTACAATACGATTTCCGAAAATACGTTAACTAAATCTAAATGCAGGATTATACATACGAACATAATTACTTTCACTTTCACTTTCTGAAATGACCATAACAACATAAAACGTAGGTTAACTTATTGTTATTCGAATAAAAACACAGCAGGTTCAATTAAAACACGTTGAAACTATATTTAAAAAAAGGATGAACATTTCTCTAGTAATAAATTACATACCCAGTTTGTATTACGCACGAGCATCTTGGGGAAATATCTTTGTGTTTTACATTTCTCTTCGTATAATAATCTATTTCCAGGTTTTTAAAACTTTTTTTTTACATGAATCAGTTTTATCCTGACATCAGTACTGGTAGAATTGAAAAAACTCACAGAGATTTGTTGATTACATAAATATAGGCATCAGCTGTCTACACACATATCACGTTAATGACCTGCGATAAAATACCTCACTGGAAATGAACTTCAAAATTGCCAATTTCATGAAATTCATATAGAGAAAACGAGGTGTAAGTATATTGAATGAAATGTTGATTTTAAAAAGACATGGTTCCAAGACTGTTGTGTTTGTCGTAGTATATTTGAAAATTAAACATATGACTAATAGAATAAAATCATCTACTAGTAATTAAAACTGGGAGAGAGAGAGAGAGAGAGAGAGAGAGAGAGAGAGAGAGAGAGAGAGAGA
>JAULBS010085811.1:0-33963 GCA_032355785.1 Symmetromphalus regularis | reverse complement strand
CTCTCTCTCTCTCTCTCTCTCTCTCTCTCTCTCTCTCTCTCTCTCTCTCTCTCTCTCTCTCTCTCTCTCTCTCCCCCACTCTCTCTCTATCTCCCTCTCTATCTATCTATCTTTCTTTTTCTCTGTTCCGCTGTGTGTCTCTCTTTCTCAATTTCTCTCTGTTCCTCTGTGTGTCTCTTTCTCGATATCTCTGTCTGTCTCTGTCTCTCTATCTGTCTCTGTCTGTCTCTCTCTTGTTCTTTTTCTTCTTTATATTCAAACATAGCGTAGGTCATGTTAACATGCATCACACTAAGAGCTAAGAGTTATATTTATGGCTGGAGCCACGGGTGGTGCAGTTAAAAATAGGAACTAACGCTCGCCCAATACCATCAATTTTTGTCTCTTTCCAAAGAAACATTAGGTTGTGTGTTTTCTGAAGAGCTTGCAGGCAAAGAAACCTTTTCTTAGCAATGGCCAAACATTGTTTGTATTTGTCGACCATGATTCAAACCAATAACGGAGATGGGGGAGCAATGACCTTTCGTTGAGATTAGTAACCCCTCCAGGCTACTAATCTGTTGGATGAGAGGAAATATTATTAATTGCTACCAGTGCAGGATATATTCACCTTTAGCGAACACTAGGTAGCATCACTGTTTATCTAATGACGTATGAGCTCCATCTCACTGTTTTTTCTTAGATAATGTTTTGATCACGATAAGTTATTTTGTTTTTACGCACTTTCCCATAAACAGGATAGCAGACATCAAGAGGTTTGTTTCAGTAGGTATACGTGTGTATGGCTGATTTTAATAGAAATATGGCTAAATAAACGATGGATAAATGCATCTGTTTGTGTCTCCTTGCTGCTTATCGGAAATAGTAGCCTATGTGGCGTCAGCGGGTTTCCTCTAAACAAATATGTCAAAATTACCATATGATTGACGTCCAATAGCTGATGATGACATAAAAATCATTGTGCTCTAGAGGCGTCGTTAAATAAAACAAACATTACTTTACTGTATGTGTCTATTTTTACTCCAATTACACTTAGCCTCTGTGATATTCAGTAGTTTTTATAATGAAATGGAAAGCCAACGTATTTAACCAAAAAAACTTGTTTATCTAAAGTGGCATTTTTGTTTCTGACTGACAAAGGTTGGTTAAGATAGTCTGTTAATGCAGCACCTTTTATTGATTTTTGTTTTATTTTGATTTCGGGTGCCACGTAAACTGATGGGAAATAGCCAGTTTTCTTCTCCTGACAGATAGCATGACACCAATCAGACCAAACAATCTCCAGGGAGGTAATGCTACTCACTATTTTCGGAATAGAATTTTTTTTTTTTTATGAGTTGAGTATAGTGAACGAAAGAATTATGGCAAAGCTCGTATATCATTTGGAATGCAAGACAATGGCCAATCAGGCACGACAATATCTAGGCTTTCCATTCTACTGACTTCTTTCGGAACAGAAAAAAAGAAAAGAAACTCAAATGGGATAAGTATACTGAACAGAATAATTAGTGCTAAGACCATTTGGAATCCAACGTTGAGTAGAAAGGGCATCAAGGAAACACGCCCCATTGATAACAACGACTACAGACTTCTTTCTGAATTAAAAATATGATAATGATGATGATGACGACGACGACGCTGACGACGACCGTGATGATGACGACGACGATTATGATGTTGATGACGACGATGGTCATCATCATCACTATTATGATGGGGGTTGTTGTGGTGATGTTTTTATAAGATTTCATAAATTTCATCTTGAATTATATATTGTAAAATCACTTTTAAAATCATTTTGTTATTTATTTATTTATCTATACATGCATTATTTTATTATAGTTTGTATGCCGTAGCATTATGACCAGAGTGAAATAAAACTTGTTCTGATAGAGTCCTGGTATGAATGATGTTTTGATGACTTGAAAACGCCAACCATCATGGTTTTCCCAAACATCTTTTGGATCCTGTCTTGTGCCGAGGTTTTGATTACGATAACAGTCTCATATTTCAGATTATGTGTAACCAATAGCCAGGTTATCATTTCTTTCGAGGAAATTCATCAAAGAAATATAATCAAATGTATCCAATTTGTAACAGCTCAACTCGAATCGATTGCGCAATCTATACAATCGTGCTTTTGAAATAAGACTCTAACTCTTCAACCAGACGCGGTTGATTCTATCTTTGAGGTCTCTAGCTTACCGCATTGATTGAAACAAGTTTGATAAAACACCCATGTCGCGACATTTGCCTAAGACCAACTTTCTTGTCTTTCATTTTCAAATCTTTTCGCTAACCTAATATCATCGAGTCATCGATTGACTGAAAAGAAGTTGGAAGCAGCCAGCATTCAACTGGATCTTTCTAGAACGAGACAACAAATAAAAATCTGACTGCGAACGATGAGTATTCTTACAAATACTTTTACCAGTCTGTAATGTTGTCAAGTTAGTAAAAAAAAGGAGTATTGAATATATAGCAAATTACTTCAAATCTGGCCACGAGTGAATTTCGTGATTAAATATGAAATTGATTCTACCGCTGGTACATGCATGGCGAGAAGATATCTACCACACAAAGAGCAGACAATTAATACGACCCTTCTGACGGTCAGATGGAGAAAGCACGTGTATAAATATTAAATGTGTATGTGGCTCCAGAAGACATAATATTGTATTAGTAAATGTAATCAGAACTATTCTCTATAAAATCACAGGCAATTTTAACCGACTTTGTGACCTTCAGTAATGTGTCTTCATGTTTCATTATAACTCTCGTATAAGCAGAATATCTAAGTTATATGTGACCTAAAAAAATTTTCATTGTAAGACGAGTAAGCTGAAATAATTGTTAAATGTAACCTCAACATTTGTGTTTTCAAGTAAGCTACATAAATTACGTGACGTACACATATTGTAGCCGGGAAAAACAATCCAAAAACCAATTCTTTCTTTCTTATGCAGTGACAGATGTGAACATGTGATCATGGTTTTACAAAATCCATTTCTTTCTTTCTTATGCAGTGACTGATGTGAACATGTGATTATGGTTTTACAAAATCCAATTCTTTCTTTCTTATGCAGTGACTTATGTGAACATGCTAACATGGTTTTACAAAAACTAATTCTTTCTTTCTTATGCAGTGACTGATGTGAACATGCTAACATGGTTTTACAAAAACAAATTCTTTCTTTCTTATGCAGTGACTGATGTGAACATGCTAACATGGTTTTACCAAATCCAAATTCGTGTGATAAACTGGCGATGGGTCACAGGGTGGCATGAAATAATGCTTGCAGACCGAACTCTGCCAAGTGCGATGTAGTCCCTGTACCTCTAATATGTGAAGCGGAAGCTTATCCGTGAGTTCCTGCCGGCCAGTAAACGATTCAACACACATAATAGATGGATCGTTATACTGCACATCATTATGAAAACAGAATTAACAGACTCACGACTACAGAGGTTTTAGTGAATGCTATTCATTACAGAATAAGCTAGACTGTTAGGTGAAGATAAACATATTTTAGGTTTTTTTTATTCAATTAATGTTCAAGCACGCTGTTATGGACACACAGTTCAGATTTGTATACATTCTGTCCGGTGCTCAGTTCCCAGTGCTGTCTGTCCTGTGCTTAGATTTATGTGATGTCTGTCCTGTGCTTAGATTCATCTGCTGTCTGTCCTGTGCTGATATTCCTATGTGGTAGGATATGATTTCTTCCATGAGCACTAGATGTCATCACTTGTTTAACAATGATTGTTGATTGCACATCCTCGCGTTTTTTAATTTAAAAAAAATGTGTTTACGTGTTTTGATTCTCTCTTATATAGAGAAACGATTTTGAATTTGATGACATTTGTGTCTTGAGGAACATATAGAAATTATGTTGCTACTTCAGTCATCTGCCTGGTATTCCACGGTGGGCTGGGATTCAGAAGTCTATAAGCACTCTCATGGATGTCATATAGCTTTCTGATCATCATGTCAGTGTGCCTTCATGTCAAGTGTCCAGATTTATAGAGTCCATCATGATGATCCTGTTTCTTAGAGATGTTTTCAACATCCAGAGACGGTTTGCTTCAATCGTACTTACCCTGCAGACACTTCTACACAATATTGGTCTAATTTTCTATTGCAGTCATTTTGAGATCACAGATCTGGGTGAATTGAAATCTCTGAAACTGTATATATCTACAAAGTGTTTAGGAACATTCAGTAGTCAGTGTCGGAACAGAGGTCATACCGGACAGTTCATTCTGAAAGGTGCAGTGGATTTGTAAGAAATGAAACTATTACGATTGGACTGACAATGTACAGAACCCAGTCATCATCTGAAGACTTGGATTTATACGCAGTGCATTAACTGCTGTCAAAATCGGTCTTGGTAATAATTTCGTCGTGTCTGTATATACACACACACAAAGAGAGAGAGAGAGAGATAAAGAGAGAGAGAGACAGGCAGATAGAGAGACATACATACATAAATACATACAGACAGACAGAAGAGACAGAGAGAAGATACAGACCAGACAGACATATAGACAGAGAGAAGGAGAGAGTCGTCTTAAACCATAAATTTAGTTCACATTAATACTCACACAGATTTAATATGGGTATGAGTATTACTGTGTACGACATTCATGGTTAAAACGGCTCTAACTGGCTCCTCGTGTGTATACCTACATTTATTTTAACAGTTCTCATTTACTTACACATACACACACTTACACACAAACACATACACACAAACACACATATTCACATATACATGTACTATAAGTTAATTTGTGTATTTTTAATATGTTTAAATTTCCTAATTACTTAAAACGACATCCCAGTTTATATATTCACCAACATATTTTGATAATTAATTCTTCAACAAAACATGATATTCCTCAATGAATTCTGTTCTTGTTCTTTGTACATAATTGATGGACAGCGTGCGTGAAATACATTTGTTTTGACCAACAACAATAGTATAAAGGATAAAGAAAGATAAGTACGATCTCTGGAGAAGCAATATTGTAGGAATTAGACTAGCGTGACATCGTTAACAGCAAAATACCTAGTGATGCTTGTTAAAATTGCTTCAGGGAGTATTGTGTTATTCTTTGTAGTTTACTAGGTGTGTTTTATGGACGTCATCGAATATTGATGACTGTAAAACCTTGTACGTTTGTATATTCGCAATTATTATAACTTTTTACTATAGTATGTTCTCTGATCATAGCTTTTTACTATAGTGTGTTCTGTGATCATAGCTTTTTACTATAGTGTGTTTAGTGATCATAGCTTTTTACTATAGTGAGTTCTGTGATCATAGCGTTTTACTGCAGTGTGTTCTGTGATCATAGCTTTTTTACTATAGTGTGTTCTGTAATCATAGCTTTTTACTATAGTGTGTTCTGTGATCACAGCTTTTACTATAGTGTTCTGTGATCATAGCTTTTTACTATAGTGTATTCTGTGATCATAGCTTTTTTTCTATAGTGTGTTCTGTGATCATAGCGGAATATTCATGTTGTAAAACGTAGTACGTTTGTTTATTATATACATAGCCGTGAAATATATAGATATACACAACCCATAAAAGTGATATTCAATGAAAAGTCATATTTTCACTCTAAAAATATGTCACGTGACTCAACACAAGCTCAATATCCTCTGTGATTTACTATAATATATTAATTTATTATATGCATAGCAGTGAAATATATATACACAAACCATAAAAGTGACATTCAGAGAAAAGTCATATTTTCACTCTAAAATATATCACGTGGCTCACAGTGAAAATATAAATGGTATTCATTTTTTTTTTTGCCTTGTTCTAACAATGTAAAACAGTCACAGTGAAAATATATAGAGGATATTATATGAGTGTCCATGACAGACGATGTTTACGACACGAGTGTAATATTCTGTTTATTACCGTAACACTGTCTTGCTAAATGAACATTCCAGTCATTGTTTACAAACTTACGTTTATTTAACAACGGAGTAATGTTTGTTCATCGATGTCTTGAAAACGTTATTAAGTTACGTCATAAACTGACGTTAGCCAATAGGGAAAAATGTACTCTTACAACAGCCGATCGTTAAACGACAATCCTAGGTGGACAGACGATTATTATTACATATGTAATAACATATGAGGGAAATATTTAATAAATATAGATGCCACATAAGTCATTCATGCAATAGGCTATATGATTTTACTACAAAATATTGTGGTAAAATCATATTAAAAACGAAACACAGTGTCATTATCCCCATTCTAATACAACAATTTTCTCAAATTGACTAAATATTGTTTAACTGGTTTACCAGTCAAATATCACATGGCAAAATGACCTTTGAAAGTTGATGATTCTCCATGACCAAGAACGTTTTGCGGTTATTCTAATCTTAAGGCGGTCTATTTTTGTAAAGGCTTGTTTACCACGAATCAGTGCACGCGTGAACCATGACATCAGAATAATTTTGTTGTAAGATATTTACAGATACCGGACTGTGAAAAAAAAAATTGGTAAAAAAAGGTAAGAATTAACTTTTTAAAAGATCGAATGGTACAAAACACTCATTTGGAATTGCAGATTTACAATAAATAACGTGCAATCAATGCATACCTTAATAAATAGCGAGTGTCACTTACGAAACTCATAAACAAGCACAATCTGTCATCTGTCAGACATACTTTTAGAAAGTCACGTGAGACAGATTTCGCACCTAAATAAAAGTATACGACCTAGTTGACTGATACTTTCGAAAAAAAGACTGTTGTTTGTGAGACTGTTAAAAAATGTCTGCAACCGGCCAGGGAAGGATTTGAAAGATTTGTTTATTGATTTTAATAGTAACATAACCAAGGTTAAATATTATTATGTTACATTGATTGTACAATTACAATTGCACGTGCGCAAAAGCTTCTTCCCATTAATAGGCCGCCATTTGGGAACACAAGGATACTACATGATGTAGGACTTCTCAGACACAAAAGTTTTAAAATCATGTTCATGACATGTAGTTGCTTATATAAATTTGTTAGTAATGCAAATTCAGAACACTGATACATGGGGAAGAGGGGGTGGGGTGCATGTCAAACTTTTTCCAAATTGGATACTTTCAAATTCAATAGGCTTAATAGTTGTTCAATAAAATATAAATTACATTAAATACTTGAAAAATTGGCCAAACCGAAATACTGATACCGATTTGTTTGGTTAAAACATGTATAGCGATGTCAAATATTTCATATAGAAAGTTTTGTTACAGAGCACCAGTAATTAAGAGAAACTAAAATAGCACGACTTTTGGTTAATTAAGATAATACCTAAAGTGGTAAAACCAGTGTCAGTGACATATGGATCCGGTGTTGAGAAAACAGTTTAAATCATGTTGGAACTCAAAAGAAAATACTCCATTAAATCCGATATCAATTAAATATATGTTCGGGCGTATTACCTCTCTCACAGATAAAAACTCGAGCAAAGGAAAGACTAAATGTCGATCTAAATATTGACCCATGCGCGTGGTCAAATCAAACTCCGCCATTTTGTCTTCTTAAAAAGGAAGTAGTGGTAAATTTCTTCTCTAACATTAGGAACACCATCAAAAAGAATATCGCGTTTTAGGCTACTTATAGTTGCTGCAAAGCTGGGAAAATAAAAGGAGTATTTATGGATTATTGCTGGGTTATTTTACTTAACTCAAATATAGTAACACTGGCGTAGCCAGAAGAGAGTCAATATCTCCCTCCGATCACACGTTTTCCCCGTACCAAACTGATACAGATTAGGCGATTTGTTTGGTTAAAACATTTTGTCCGAACATACCATATTAGCGTTTTTATACAGTTTCCCCCCAAGGGCCGCAACCTAATTTTTTTTTATTTTTTTTATTCTGGTTAAGCCAATGGCAATGTATAGTAGGTAATTTGGTCAAATGTTGTTTGGCATTCCATCGGTAACTTTAATATCTGAATTAAATTAAAGATGTATATTATTTTGGATGTAATTAATTCGTGATATGAATACATTCGTTAAACATTGCTATAGATCAACGCATTAGACCTATTTCAATCTTATGATCGAATTACTGGTCTGACCGATACTGACTGACCATAAAGTATCTCTCAATGATCCTGAAATGGAGATTGTATTGGGATTAAATCCATGAAGTGGTAACCGTATTCGTGCCATATTTGAACCCTTTTAACTAATCAATGTGCTACAGAGAAAGCATGATATTACTGTTAGCAATGGGAATTATATTTCAAGAATTAAAAACAAAAATTAATTATCCGAGTAAAATGATATTAAAATTAGAGGGGGAGGGGACACAGGCGCTCGGAACATTAACGAGTATACTGCCATTAGTGATACCATTTCTCGAGTAAGTGTCTAAAAAGTATACAATCTGACGATACACATCAATTTATTTAATTCCGAGCGCCATTGGGAGGGGAGGAGTGGCGCAGTGTCGAGAACGTGGTAGGCGATATCAGACATAGACAACTTGTGCCACAAGTTCGAAGGCGATGTAGGAAATTGTTCAAATGGTAACTCCCTTTAGTTTAAATTTTGGGATATTTTGGGCTCGTTAGTTGATGATTTTCTTTTTTTTAAATTTATTGACTTTGTTGTTATTTTTGGTTTTCAAATAAAGCATATAATTATATTAACAAATCATACTTGCGTATATTCAATTTATTTTTAGTGAAATTAAAAGAAAAAAGTTGTGGATGGTCTAAACGTGTTGGGGGATTTACGTCGAAGAATAAGAAGAATGGCTACTCGACAAAACAAAATATTATATTCAGTAAATTTAGTTTAGAAAACATGGACCCTACTCAAAACAGTAATTCTAAAGTTAGCACTACAGTGCTCAATGTATCGTTAAACAAAGAAGATGATCTAAAAGCTGGTATTTCTGATAACCACAAATTAGAAAAAACTAAAGATGTTATGTAGTAAACTGGAATTTTTTAGTTTGTCTAAATGTTTCCTGTTTTGATAGAATAAGCAGTGTGTCATATCATCGATTCTGTGTGAAATGACTATTTGTCATTTATATTATGTGCAAAACACGATTGTTAATCATTAGGAGTGAGGATTCAGACGAGAGGATATATGTAGTAGTAGATGTACATGTGTTTTATTTTATTTAAAAAAAAAACATTTAAAAAAAAAAGATAATTTCAGTGTTATTTAAAATCTCCTTTTAAAAAATTAGCATATATCAAAAAAAATAAAGATGACTAAATGTATTTTGTATATGCTGGTTTTCTTCTATTTTTATTAAACGTCTCCCATTTCTTTTGGAAACTGATATCATCAATCATGTCTCCATTTTTTTTTACACTAGATTAGTGCCTGATTACAGTTCATTTTGTAGAGATGACATTACTCCACTCCATGCTTATACATTTCCCATTGTTACGTATCAGCTGATTTACGTACTTAGAATATCTTCATCCCTGACAAACTATTATATGGTGTATTGATTCCAACATAACAGAAACACAATTTCACTTGTTCCAGAATGGTAAAATAAAATGACTATAATTTACATTTGTTTTCCAGATGAAACATTGTCCCAGCCTGACTGTCCTGTATGTCTTCAGCCTCCAATATATCCTGTTGTGTTGCCATGCAAGCATGTCTTCTGTTTCCTGTGTGTGAAAGGTGTAGCCAACAGAAGCAAGAAGTGTGCTCTTTGTCGTCAAGAAATTCCAGCTGATTACTTCCGGCATCCCAATTTAATGCGAAAAGAAGATTTGCAGGAATCATTGACTTTTGATAATGGCTTCCAGTGGTTTTATGAAGGAGTTAACGGATGGTGGCAGTATGATGACCGTACAAGCACCGATTTGGAGAATCACCATAAGAAAGGTGATAAATCATTTGAAATGTTGATAGCCGGATTTTTATACATAATTGACCTTGAAAATATGGTTCAGTGCAGGCAAAATGACCGAACAAAGAAGAGAAGAATAAAACGTGATTTGTCTGACAATATTCAAAGTAAAAAAGGTATTGCAGGACTTAGTCTGAGAACTAGATCTTCAGAAGCTCAGTCTGATCGTCCAGTAGCTGATGGTTATGAATTTGCTCAGTCTGCATCCATTGGAAATCAGCAAATTGTTGTCCCAATTCCTTTTAGCCAGCAGGTGGACAGAGATGGTGGCTACACACACTCACTGTCACCTCCCACACCTTACAACACTCCCCAAACACCACAGACCCCCGCAGAAAGTCCTCCCAATAGTGCAACTGCTGAGCAAGAGTTATCTGCCAATCTTGATCGCTTGCGTCTTGGGGATGGCAACCACGATTCTGTAACTCCACCAGAGTATCTCAGCCAAGACGAGATGGATGGTCAGTCAACAAATGACGATCATGTTAATTCAAAAACCCAGCAACTTGAAGATGTTCGTGCAAGCTTACAGGAATTTGAATCGGAGATTTATGATCAGACTGAAGATGAGGATGAAGAATGTGTGGTGGTCTGATGGTATCAACATGGGAAGAAATTAAAATATGGTATTCCACTTGCCTATCTGGACTAATAATGAGTAATATCTTTGAAAAATTATTGGTCCCACTTGATCCTCCTGCCTCATTATTGGATGGAATCATGTGACTGAAAGATACAAATTTATATATATGCATTATTAATTCGTGGGTTATTCTAAAATGACAAAACTTTGCCAGCAAGCTAGGTAGTGTATTACTGATTAGGTTAGATTCTAAAATGAGTTATGGTGAACAAAATACCAACTGACCCTGGGGACTTGCATAATTAACATTTCACTCATCCCCAGCAAACTTTTCTTACCTTAGGCAAAGGGGCTAGTTTTTTTTAATCCCTTTTTGATTGTGTGAAAAAGTGCTGTCTGCAATCAATATTGTTTACTGCTATCAATATTGTTTATTTATAAAATCATGTATTTCAGATATTTAGTGCTTTAAAAATGCCAATCACTGATCCAGGCCTGATCAACACTGTAATAGAATTAGTTCATTCTTATACAGTTGTAGGCATATTTGAAGATAAGTTGCACAATAACTGTAGTTCCCAACAATAATGATTCATTATTCTCATAATATAACTTTGTTATTGACAATATCTCCTGAAAAGGCTATGGAGGGATATTATTAATATACTCTCTGTTCTTATAATAGCGCTTGTATAACAATGTCATAGATGCATTTTAATCACTGTTTTGTATAGCTCAATTTGCTGGGTTTGTATCACCAGTGTTAAAATGTTTGAAACATGTGATGCAGTTAAGAATTTCTACACTGTTGACAATCAAATTTTAACACTAGATTAGATCTGTCACACAAAAATCCACATTTCATACAAATTGGTGAGGCCATTACAATACATATTTTAAATGTAAAACTCTTTATGATTATTTATGAGCACAGCCATTTTTCATACTGTTGGTAGATGCTACATGTATTTGATTGGTTCAGTTACATCATCTACTTGTTTTCTTAAACCAGTCTTGCATTGAGGATAGGCTAGCCTTCACGGCTACTTGGTAGCAATTACATTGATTCCAAACATTATCATTAGCTTTAACATGAAGAATAAAAACTAATCTAGCTAGCAGTTTTGTCCTGAATGCCAGACCCAGCATTATTTGTTATGCCAGACAGAAGTTAGAACACAAGTATAAATTTGTAATGCTGAAATTTACAATTCTTATGGGAATGTACCAATCTTTATGCACACGGTCTATTGGAAAAACTTGGGAATATTTATGTGTTAATTACATACTTGTAATTGTGCTATGTACAGATGCTTATTATTAAAAATGTTATATGTGTATTATAAAGGGGATTTCATTTATTGTGGATTTAAACATTTATTGACATCTTTTTTCTGATGGTAAACTTTGATTCACAATGTATATATGTATGTACTTGTACATTTTCACCTTGATATACATATATTTCCAGTTACTGTCATCAGACTTCAAATTAACTTCCTTGTTTTGTCTGGCAATTTAGTCAGATGAAAATGATTGAAACTTTTCAGATACCCTTTTGATTTTCAGACATAGCTTGTAATAATTACAAATAGTAATTATGGAATCAAGTATGGATAAATATCTGAAACCATTCTTTTAAACCTCTCAGGCCTGATTTCTCATTAATAGTTCAACCTTTGCTTTTAATACCTTTTAAAAGTTTGAACTGTAAATCAAGGTTTCTCCATCAATGAGAAATTTGGTTTCAAGAGTTTGGATTTGAGTCTGAAACTATTAACATCATAACACCATTCACAATAAGCTCAGTGAGAAGGTATATGCCACTTGCACCAACCAGTGGTCCATAACTGATCTAACAAAGGATGTGGTATGAGTAACCCTGTCAGTGGGAAAATGTATATAAAATATCCCTTGGTGCTAATCGAGAACCCACAGTGAGTGTGATAAGCAAGGTTCAGCAAGTAGATGTACACCACTTACACTGACCAGTGGTCCACAACTGGTTCATCATAAACTCTTGTTTGTGCTATCTTGTCTGTGGCATAGTGCATATATAAAAGATCCCTTGCTGCTTATCAGTAAGAGTAGCCACATTAGTGTGGCAGCATGGGGTTTCATTTCTCCTAGCGACACTAATTTCTGTCTTGGACAGGCACCACAGGAAGCAGGGCTGTGTTCCCAGGACAGCATTCTTGAACCTTAATTGGACATAAGCACAAAAATAAGTATAACCAACCATCCAAGTATAAAGAGAAGTCTATATAGCAGTAGTGGTTTTCCTCAGATGACCATGAGTTGTAAGACACTTAATAGCTGTTGAATGACAATATGTTGGGATGTCATTGAACAACCATTCATTTCATTTCCATTCACAATGACATGCTGAATGACATTTTTATAACATTTGAGTTTTAAGCCTCAAGTCTTGACTCTTAAAGTCTAACCTTTCACTGCCGGTTCAGCCTTGATTCACATTTCAAACTCTGTTGGCAGAACCATCACAAGCAAATCAGGCCAAAATGTTTTCCAAGTATATGGCCAAAACTTTTCAAAGTATACAGCTTAGAACTGCAGGAACATACTGTTGTGTTACATCTATTACCGGTATACTGGTACTTATAAATTTATGCATGTACTGATAAAACTTATAAAATGTTTCCACTATACCAGGTCTTGGCTTAACACTGCTTTCTTCTACAAGTTTGTATTATACCAGAACTTATAAATTTATACATTAGTGATAAAAAGTATTTTTCATTAATTTATATCCAGTCTCCTATCAAAACTCTGCAAGACTGTATTATATCAGTACTTATGTGTCTGTTACAAAAAGTGGAAGGGTATCTTTGGAGGATATCATATGAGAAAGGACAAATAAAGATTATTATTTTTATGTGCATGCTCCATTTTCTTTAGGGGGTGCGTTTGTGAAGGCCCGAATGTTTTGTTTTTAATGTTATTCTAGTAAATTAGCGTCAATCCAAATTTGCATTTACGGACCTCGACAGATTTTTTTTGGGGGGTGCACACGTGCTCCATCTGCATTTTCTCCCCTGGATCTGCCTATGTATAGGACTCTTAGTAGAAAGTTTTTTTCCATTCCAACCAGTGGTCCACAACTGGTTCATCAAAGGCCGTGGTATGTGGTCCTCTGTGGGATGGTGCATATAAGACCCCTTGCTGCTTATCTGAAAGAGTAGCCTATGTGGTGGCATCAGGTTTCCTCTAAATACATGTCAGAATGACCATATAATTGACATCGAATAGCCGATAAGATAAAAATCAATGTGCTCTAAAGGCGTCGTTAAATAAAACAAACTTTAGAAAGTGGTGTTTTATATGTAATTTTCTACAGATTTCTGTTCATTAAAGGATGTGGTATGTGCTGTCCTGTCAGTGGGACAGTGCATATAAAAGACCCCTTTTTGCTTATCGATAAAGTAATCTATATGGCAGCAGCGGGTTTCCTCTAAATAAATATGTCAGAATGATCATATGATTGACATCCATTAGCTGATGATAAGAACAAAATCAATGTGTTCTAGAGGCATCGTTAAATAAAACAAACTTTACTTTTTTCCACAGATGTATTATCATGGATCATTGGTATAGTGAAGGATAAATCCTGAGACATTTTGCAAATCATCTGGATTGTCCATTATTGTACATGCAGAAAATATTAATGAAAATTTGTTAAAGTACACTTAGCTGTGTCTATTGTAAACATACTTACCTTGATTTTTGTATATTATAAATATTTTATGAATTTTCTTATGTTTGTCAATTTGTTACTTTTGTTGTCGTACGTAATTGTGTATTGTATATGTGATATGGCAACACTTGTTTTGTGAAGTGAATACATTTATGTTTTCAATTTGGAATTGAGATTAAATATGGAATTTCATTCTTTAATTATAGTTTGTTTTTTATTTCTTTATATTACAAACATGTATGATTAGCCCCATGTTGGGTAACAAAAATTATATTAAAGACACATTCCCATGGAATTTAAGGGGCTTTGTGCTCTAAATATTTATTACAAATGATACTTGTGTACATTTGTGATACTAGATCTCACTTTTATATTACACAAGACATTTTAACTGAACCATGGTATAGGGAATTCCATGTCGAGACGATCTATTTTTTTCACATTTTAAAAATTAGAATTCTCCAAATATCAAGATTTCAAGAAATGTTTTCCAGCTATAAATTTTTTTTTTATGTTTTAAAAGAAAGGTTAACAGGGGAATACCCGTCACGTGACTCGCAATATATGTCACACCTTCAAAGAAAGAAAAAAATCCGCTTTATTTGTCCGTGAGGATAATTCGTTATTATTTTTATTGATAATAAATGAGATGCTGTGGATGTGTAAGTAGTTAAATGAAGTATTTCTATAGACAAATCGAACATTTATATTTGAAATTAATTCTTTGTTTGGAAATTAATTAGTTCAAGGTTTCGTGGGAGCATGAAAATTTTATTTTACTTTAACATATACGTCTTAAAATTTAATTTCTTCCACACCCAATTATCAAAAAAAAAATTAAACTGCTGATGAAATGAAGCAATATATCTCCATTATAGTACCTGTACTTCAGAGTTGTTAGCAATTAACAAAAAACGTCAACAAAATACAGCTGTTTATTGTGGATCTAGAATATTTTTAAAAAGATCAAAATACACTAAATATACACATATGAAAAGAAAATTTATATCTTGCACATGACAAACAGCGCCACAATTGTTAATATTAATGCGTAACAAATACATGTGCAGTAATTGCATAAAAAACAATATTTTAAACTAAATTATAAAATGAAAATCTGTACGTAGTTTATTAAACAAAATATGAATTTTTGAAAGCGTGTCCAAAAGTTTTAAAGTAACTACCTTATTATGTAACATTTCTATTGTGCATTGTTTAAAACAACCACGTGGTATTTACAAAGTTGTTCAATTCAATTTTTTTTTTTTTTATTAGATCTACAATGTATGGTTGAAAAAAAAATATAGATTTATAAATGTCAATATAGTTTTATATTTAGGGGGTAATAATTAACACAATTTTAAGTCAACATTATTTAAATTTGGCCCTTTGATCACAATATTTACAAATTTCTATTCTCTACAGTAGTGGACACACAGGTGGGTTTAATGTGTTTAACCTCTTCTCCTCCTCCCCCCCACCCCCTCACCCAACCACCTTTGTTTTCCTAAGAAACTATTTTTGACACTGTATAAAAAAGGAAAATGCCTTAAAAATGGGTAACCAAACAAAGTCGCCAATTGACCCCTTCCCTCTCCTTAAAACCTGTGTCCATGTCCATGCCTCCTCTAATCAATAGGTTAAACATGTCCCAAATCAATTGGGTAACTGAACTAAATTACTACCTCTTAATAAGAAAATTTGATTCTGAATATAAACAATATTTTACACAAAAATATTTGATTTGTTAGTTGTTTTTATAATTATATACAACATGTATCACCTCCCTTTAACTTCATTAAAAACAACTGTAAATCATATAAACATAATTATATCTATGACAAACAATGCGTTTTAAGAATCTATACATTTTACACCAATTCAAATTGAAAAGCACCAACATGATTAGATCTATGGCACCGTCATGAAATCAATATGTATTATGGAGCAGAGAAAATGGATGTTGACTGAGGTTGCCAGTTGTTTTTCTTCCATAGCTCACCATATTCTTTTATTACATCAGTTCATTCATTAAATAAAAATAAATGTACACATTTCAAATTAATAAACTACTTTAAATATAATAAATTTTAAATCCTTATTTTCAACTATCAGTATTCTAATTTTTTGTTGGTAAGCTCTGTGAAATCTCAGTCTTTTTATTTTTCATTAGTGTCACTATTTTGGCTTTTTTGTGCTAACATACACAACCAGAAATTTCCCAAAATTATCATTGATCTTCATAAGGTTTTTAAACCAACAACTGCAAATATGAAATATGTAGTTATAAAACAAAAAACTATTTACAGCATGATCTGAAATGATAGAACGCATGACACAACATTGACCAATTGGAATTTAGTGTTCTTTGGTTTTCTTAAGGGGATTTCTTGTTTTTTTAACCAATACACGTGTGATAGTGTAATACCATGATTTATGGGGTTGCAAAAGCACAAAACAGTGCAGTATGATCTGAAATGGATGAACACATGATACAATAGTGAACAGTTGGAATTTGTAATATGAATAATGTAATAAATAAATGCATCATGGCTAAACGAATAGCAATTTCTTGCATTGGCATTTCAAATTCTATCCAATATATGTTAAGCATTACTAATGTTAGTAACAACACTTGTTTATAAATGAAGGCAAATGGACTTTCTGTAATACTTTCAACAGGGTTCTTTTAACATGACTAGCATGTATATATATTTACATAAGATACAAGTTTTAGGAAACAACTGACAAGAAAACCTAAAATATGACTTATTTTAGACGGAGACAAACTGTAATCAAATACTGTGGTTTTTCACACTTACGCCATCTTTGTTCATGAATTATGAGCAGGTGACATACTGGTGACAAATGAGATTATTGTAATGGTTTGTATACATTATTACACAAAGTACAGAATTAAATACTGCTACCGTAGTTTATTAAATTTGCTAAAGAATTCTATTTTACAAGAAGTTTTGTACTCATTTTGTTTTAACAATAAAATTATAGAAACATTTAGGTACAGTGGAGATTTGTTATGTAGGATTAAAATGTGAATTCAAAGTAAAACTAGTTACATCTACTTGCAATAAAGACAAAGTTATTAAACAATGACAGTGTTTTAGTTAAGTGTTTGATTACTTTTCAATCCTTTGGCACACACAGTTAAGCATAACATCTCTATGATTTCTAGCAGACACACACCAAGTTTGATTCACTACTCTAGGCTAAGGCTTTTTATATTTTATTACTAACTTAAGATATTTTTCTCTAAATATTTGGTAAATCAGTGAAATTAAACATAAAACTGTCACATAAATTTGTATTTGTTGTTGATATTTTCAAAACAGTGGAAAGAAGAGAAAAAAATTAAATCCTCCACACATTGTACAGACATGCTATTTTGGTATCAGTTACTTTTATATACCAGATATCAGATTTGGGATTTTTCTCTCTCTCTTTGCTTATGTAATGTAGGAGGTTAAATAAATATGTTCCAAAATTAAATTTTATTCTTATTTCACTCTTAGTTTTTAGGGTCAGTGGATCATAAACTAAGTCATAAAAAATAAACGGCCTACAACATCTTCAATCTTTCGCAGCATACTGATAATAACAAAAAATGTCCATTAAAATTCTGAACACTTGTTACTACGATCATCTTCTAATGGTCATCCACACGCACCCCAGAACACTAAAACCAACAAATGCTTTCCAGTGTAATGACCGGCTCTGGGCAGAAGAAAGTGAAAGAGCTAACAAACCACCATAAAATAGGAATGATGGTAGTGTGGATTTCAGTCCAAGCTTTGATTTAATTGGATAGCCTGGAAAACGTCCATGACCTTCAACATCGTTAGAGTAAAAATGTTGAAGTAATCTGAAAGAAAATACATTTTGAAATATTAATAATGGAACATATATTAGATAAACAGAAACAACTAAGACAGGCTTTTAAGAATTGATAATTTCTGTAATCTGTAAAGGAGTGATCCAAACAATAATTTTGTGTAACCTATTTATAAAATATGACTCCTTGTAAATGATGTGCAAATGAGAAATGGGTTCCATAAAATTAAACTTGTGCAAGCTATGTATGAATTAAATTATTATTTGTGCAGTTTTGAAAGGCACGAAAAACAACATTTTTGTTTAATATGTTAAGGAATGTTCAAAAATGATGACAGATAAGATCTTTATTTTTTTTAAGTTCACCATTCAGCTACATAAAAGCAGTACATTAGTGTACAGAAAATTACCAATCAAGATGACAACATAGCTATTTTTACAAAATGTATATGGAGTAATGGGTCTCCCTTCATACTAACACATACTAACTGGATAGGCAGCCAAGACCAAGACAGTATGCTTGAAATTTATATGGATATAAGCATAAAAATATAAATTATATATAATAATCATTAACAGTTCATTATTTTTTCAGTTGCATGAGATGATGCAAGTTTGCTCCAAAGAGAAGATAAATCATGTCAGTTTGTTTCCCCAGTGCATCGACAGATGATGCAAGACTACTCCGAAGAGACTTGTCAGATACTTTGTTACCAACTACTAAACTTTATAACACATATTCAGCTGTTTTAACTACTAAAATACAAACTTTGAATATTTAGTGGCACATTTAATGTGTTCCTGATCATTTTGGAATTTGTAATGACTAAATCTGACCATAGTATATCTTTGTTAAACTGCAAAACTATTCTGTAAGTGATTTCACCCAATAAATTACCTTTCTTTCTCTTGGAACCTCTCCATTAGCCACTGCCGCAGCTTGTCTCCATCCTCAGGAACATCTTTTATGTCAATTCTCTTGATGTGAAGATGAACCTAATGTGACGCCCCATAGAGAAACTCTGAAAAATAATAAAACAGTTTGACATAAGAATGCCAGGACACCATCAGATTTCTAAGAATCAAAATTCAAAACTTTTCTATGACTTTCAAATTTTTTATTGCTTTTTCGCACACTAATCTGTAAAAATGTATAAATGTATCACATTGCCATGAGGTAAAACTGAAATCTGCATAAAAAGACTGGGTTTATACTCTTTAAAGGAAAAACATCAAAGACTTTCAATGGTGAAAAACATGGTTTTCAGGGACTTAATGCATCACAAGAAGTGAAAGCTCGCACTCTGATAAGCATAAATGAAAAAAACATCTTGGTTGATGTGGAAATTTCAAAACTTTTATATGACTTTTCAGTTTTAACCAAAATTTCAAAACTTTTCAATGACCCCGGGAACCCTGGAATGTTCTTTGTGGGGAAAAAAGAAAGGCTGTTTAACGACACCTCAGCACATTGGTTAATCAGTAACTAATTTAAATCAAACTCATAGTATTTGCAACTCATGGTTTTTAGAGGAATTTTATGCTACAGCCACATAGACTACTCTTTCTGATTAGCAGCAAGGGATCTTTTACATGTGCTTTTCCAGACAGCAGATTTCACAAGTCGTGAACCACTAGCTGGAACAAGAAATAGTCCAATGGGTCTGCTGAAGGGATCGCGATCCGTCAACCCATAATACCTGAGATCAATGTCCCAATCCATTCTTTATAGGGAATGATAGCTAGTGGCAGATCCAGAAAATCCATTTAGGAGGGTCCCTAAAGAATCAAATTTGTTTTTTAATAAATGAATAATAATAATAAAAAATTAAAATCACTAAATTTATGGAGGCTGGGCCCCCTTAGATCCACCACTGATAGAAAATGTAGTAGAAATGACATGAAACTGGATCCCTGGACCCATAAAATATATATCATACCTGGCATTCCAGGAGCTGTAATTCTTTCTCCAGTGTCTAAGTTTTGTGTATTGCTGTATGCAATAGTGACATCATACACAGCTGTAAGAATACTCCTCATCTGTTTGAGTGACACCTGCAGTGCTTTGTAGCGTGGAGTGAGGACATGCTTAAATGGCTTGTAACCTGGAAATAGTCAATCACTTATTTGTTCCTGAATAAATACTGTTTCGGTGGAAACAATCATTTCACTTTTTATTACAATATCGTTGCTTGTTAATATTACTTATATTTTATATACTTTTTAAAATAAGATGGGGAGGGGAAGAATTACTGAATTTAAATGTGAATAAGAATGGAAAGAAACATTATATAAATCTCAAAATATGTGTACACTACCATGTCTCACACCTGAGACCTGACCTCTGCACTATCAAATGTTGGTGGAACATCAGGTAATGCCACTGTTAATGGCATCGAAGAAATCTAGCAGGGTTGCTGATCTTGTATCTTGTCATGAGCTGTGAGACAGTTTGGTAGGTGTGTATTGAAGTCTCAATTAGTGATTTTAACTGAAACTCCACTCCAGAATCAGTCCTATGCAGAGCTGGTAATAGACCAGGCCAGATGGGAAATGTAGGCCACTATTTCAAACTGCTCATTAAGTATTTTATAATCAGTATTAAATATCAGGAGAAGTAAGCACCCTCAAAATCGTAGCCCATGCCGACCGGTCTACCTGACACCCTCCTCTTTCCTTGCCTGTCAGTGATGTTAAACTAATAAGAGAAATATTAATGCATGTACCTTGATCAGTAGCAAACTTTTGGCTTTTCTCTATGACGTCAGTTAACTCTGGATTAAATCGAGTACCTTCAGGGAAAATAATTAGCCATGTCTGAAAAAAAAACCCATTAAAAATATTTTGAATAATGGTTTTTAACAGTAATGCATACACAAAATTAAACTGTTCCTTAGGGCAGAAAAAACTTGTTATTTTTTAATGTTAATGTTATTAAAATACAAAGAAAATGTCCAAAAAATATTTACAATTCTTTGCTGCATTGATCCATGTTAAAAGTTATTCACATAAAGCACTATCACAGTAAAACAAAAATACTTTAGTTGCTTATATTTGAAATGAAGAAGCTTACTTAGGCATGTTACCAAACTAAATTTTATAATGTAATAAATATATATAATTTTTAAAAAGAATCTGACACAGATTCCACTATTTTTTCATGGTAGAATGCTGGTCTTAGAAACAGAAATCTAAAATATATTTGACTATTTTCATTTTGTAACATCAACCAATGCTGATACCTTTAATCACCCCTACAACCCTATATCTACAATGGCAAAATTCACTACATGGTAGAACTATTAAAATTTCTGGGCCCATATTTTCAAAGCTCTCTTAGCGCTACGATATTGTAAATTTGTCTTAGTGACGTCATTTTTTTGTTGTCACTATATATATAAAAATCATGAAAAATGACATCTCTAAGACAAATTCGTAGCTACAAATGTTTCGAAAATATGGACCCTGAAACACATTTCAAACCTAAACGAAGTGATTTCCTACCAGTGTCTTATCATCTCTTAGTCGAGCCAGTTGTCTATCTGCTCTGTCCATATCAAACTTTCCACCACGTTTCACATACAGAGAGTCGTGCTGAAAGAGACACGTTCAAACTCTTAAATTGACTTAATGATGTCTTTTATAAACTGACCATATATCTCATACTTCTGCTTGCTATATGTATACAGTACAGATAGAAATGAAATAAAATGTTTGCCATACATATGTAGCCTGACGATAATATAAAATTGTTATTAATATGCCAATGGCTTCAAATTACATGTAGTATTAAAAATGTATTTGAAAAAATTAACCATCTATGGTGCCAAAATTATTAACAAAAACAAAGAAAACTTGGTATTAAATACTCAGTAAAATAATTTTACTCATTCTTATTTTTTTGGCCCCATATTCCAACATATTTGAATAATTTAAATGTAACCATGATCTACACCTACAAGTTTCTACAACATAATAAATCTGCCAATTGCAAATTTTAAAAACAATTGGAACTCTTTAGTTTAATCGGGTGAAATACTGTCTTGTGATAAAAACTATTTTAGTGAAGATAAAAAGAATGTTCATAATTTCATATCTAATATTATTTGACAAATTTTACTGTTAAGCCAGATGTTGCACTGATTCAGTGATTGTCTAATACTATGTGTATGTATATAATATAAATACCTGTGCCAAATAGAACCCATAAATTGGGAAGTATCTAAGTCCATCTTTCAGAATGTACCTCAGATTACCCAGCATTCCCTGTCTCACAGCAATCATGTCACATACCAACCAGTCAACTAAAAAATACAAACTTGCTTTCAATAAAGTACAAGCACAAATTAGTCAAATATTATTTGACTCAAACTTTCTGATCAAAACCAAGACTGTTTAAAAATGTCTATCCATACAGATCTAGGGTTAACTCCACAGGATGATTTCAGGGTTTAAAAAATGTGACCAGTCGACACTAAACATCACCTGTCCCCCACTACTAGTTACAACTATGCTACTGACAAATATATGTAACAGTTGTGTCCCATCTTGAGAAGACAAACATTTACTAGAAATCAATGCAACGAACACACACAACCAACTTAGGTTAAATATACGTGTCCGCATAACATACAATGATAATAAATAAACTGGATTCTTAAGAAATGAGGATTTTATATATTTCTTCTTTTCATTGTGTGTATGAAAAATATACTAGTATCTGCTGACCAAAGGGAGTAGCACCATTTAAATTTGACTAGAGCCCCCTACTTCTGCTTGTCCAGTTTGAGGGGTGAATGTTTCTTTCTATCTCTGTGATTTGACACACAATATAATTTTATAAATGATGAGTTAGTCAAACATCATTTAATATAACACACACCTGTCTACAAAATTATTTTACCAGTGATGGAAGATATCCCACTTGTTCACCTGACCACTACCAACAAAATTGACTAGTGTGCCAGAATTTCAAATAGTTGTTCATCTTACAGTACAATATCAGTTTTGTTTACAGTGATATTAATTTAAAACTGGTGAAACAAGAATAATTTTTAAAATGAGATCCTTCAATGGACTGGTGATTATATTTTTTCACTCATCTACAGTGGCATAGCCACAGGGGAGCTATAAGGGCAATGGTATCTCCCCCCCCACACCTTTTTTCTCTCACCACTTTTCATATTTAGCTAAATTCAAATCTTATAATGCTTTCTTGTCTCCCACCCCTCTTATAAAATTGCAAAGCAAAGTTTGTTTTATTTAACAATGCCTCTAGAGCACATTGATTTTTATCTGATCATCGGCTATTGGATGTCAATCATATGGTCATTCTGACATGTCTTTAGAGGAAACCTGCTGCTGCCACATAGGCTACTCCTTCTAATAAAGAGCAAGGGATCTTTTATATGCATCGTCCCACAGACAGGACAGCACATACTACGGCCTTTGATAAACCACTTGTGGATCACTGAATGTAACAGAAAATAACCCAAAGTGCAAATGGGTCCTCTGAGAATTGATCAGACGACCGACCAGTTCACAGGCAGACACTCTACCATTTGAGCTAGATCCCGCTTTCCTTATATTAGTTATAAAATTGTATCAGAATTTTCACTTGCCAAACCTGCTTTAAGTATTTGTTGCACAAATGCATGTATTAGTATTTCAAACAACATATATACATAACAATCATTTTTCATTTTTATAGGTCCTTTAGTTGGTTGTTATATAATGGGTTAGACACAGGATGGGTTAGACTGCAGTGTATATTAAACATCACTCTACCTGTACACTGGTGATTGGACATGTAGAGAACATTTTCTTTTGTTCTTGTTAAAAGATTATCAGTGTCACCATAAAGCAAAATCTGCAACAGAAAAAACATATATATATATTTGTATATATACATTATATGACTGCTGAGACTGATAAATACAAACAAGATGTTTTAACCAAAAGAATGTTGTTATATGTAAACCCATGCAAATATAATATATTCTGTTTTATGGAGTTATCAGTTGGAAGTCTATCTAAAATCTGCACAGTGCATGTCCTGAAAACCAAAAATATTTTTTTAACTAGCCTTAGAAGTTAAGAACAAGGACATTTCTTTTTAATATACTGCTTGTCTTTATCGTCATTAATTACTAATGGGGCTACATGTATAAAGCATATATTCCCATTTCCTATCATTAGTTTCTCTAAATATAGCGAATATAAAAATTCATTGATTTCGTCATTTTGAATCTGTTTCAGGGTCACGGTAACATGTCGATCCGATCATCAGTGTTTTAATTCCAGTAGTTGTAAATAATTAGGTCTTACATTTTTTTTTTAAATTGCAAACCTAATAACTGGTATCACTGTATAGCCAAAATCATCCAAAAGTTAATTACCTCAACGCCCGTATAATTTTCAAAGAAAAATAAAATAAATCTTTGATACGATGAATAGAGGAAATCGTCTCCCATTCGATAAAAACGTCTTGGCAGAATAGATGTCAACATTCTAAACCCCGACCAAACAGTCATATAACAGGGGGATGCTCCGAGCATTATAGCTGCAGGGGCAATCCATTTTAAAGATTGCAAATAAATTATTAAAGACAATAACATTTTCACAACCGTAACTGTCAAACAACAAACACATGTGCAGAAAGCGGATATAGTATTTCTACCTCTGACTACGCATGTCTGCTTGAAACCTTTGACCTTTTTACGTCATTGATAAACAATAAAATGCAACGCTGATACGTATGGAAAGCGGTAGGCCTATGGGCTAAATATAATTCTGAAAAAAAACAAATAAACCAAATTTTACTATGAGACGAGGATTAACACCTTACACTAACAAACGCCGTTGGAAAGCTGGTGATTCGTTGTCAGCAAAAAAGGTTTATCCAAGATTATAATATAGCTATTTATATATAGGGTTGGACCGCAGGAGAGATATGGGGTGGGCATGGGCAATCCATGAATTCTGACAGGATATTTAATGATGATGCAGAAATATTTAATTATTAATATTAAAAGATTGTAGTAAGTTAGTTAAAATCAAATATTATACTCAACAGGACACACACTTTATTATTATTATTATTCGTTTAATGAATTTTGCTAAATTAAAAGTGAAAATTCACACATTTTATTTGCGCCGACTGTCCTGAATCCTAGAAAAGAAAAAGAATAAATCTGCACCATTGTTTAAACAAAAACACTAAATTTCTTTTCGTAGGGGGTGAATATAGAAGTATGCAGGCATATCACTAGTTAAATGAGTAAAACTGGTAAAAGACATTTTGTAACTTTATTTTTTTTTCGGGGAGTCGGGGTTGCTATGTTTGAGAAATCAAAAAATTTAAAAACCTCTGGCCTTAATGTTTGCCATTGTAACCTAAGTCGTTATTACGGGCCTTCTTCGAATGCACCATTTTAAAAGTTCACTTTAAAAATGTTCTAATGGCAAATATGTGTTGCTGTCTTTTATTATCCCCCAATAGCTGATATTTACTTTTATGGGGGGGGGGATAATTAAATAAATAATAAGTGTTTTATTATTTATAAATATATCTCATCCATATGGTACTGAACGTCTTGGGATTCTTCCAAGAAAATATGTTAATGCTATTTTTTTATATTTATTTATTTATTTAAATGTTTTTAATTCTATTTTGCAGGCCAGTATTCGAAATCGAAAAGGCCCCAGTAAACCTGAAGTATTAATCAATGTTCAGACTATACACGGTACGTAGCACTTGGCGATAAACAGAGCCAGGGGCGGATCCAGATGACTTACAGCACAGTGGGGTGACACTTTTAAAAAAATGTTTGTTTTCTCATTACCACGGCGTCATTTTAAAATTTAGTACGCAGGATCCGCCCTGACTGAAAACCGGTGGGGTGGTAGGGGTTCTAACGGCCCCAACCCTTTATTTTCTAAGAAACGATTTTTCACTTCGTATATAAAAAAAGAAGAAATGCGCAGAAATGGATACTTGCCTATTTAGGGTCCCTGTGGTTCCCCACATAATTCAAATATTTAGTATTGCTCCTATACTCGCTGGAAAATGCCTTTAAATGGGAAACCAATGGAAAACAAATCGCCATTTGAATTCCCCTTTACTTACAACCTGTGTCCGCATCTGAGTATTATTATACTTACTAATTAATGCTGCAATTATATCTAACTCAGTGGTCCATAGCCCGAGTTTGTGGCGCTTGACAGCCAAATATCAGTAATAACAACTGTCAAGCGCCAGAAACTCGGGCTAAGTGATCCAGTGGTAGCACACATGACAGTGGTTCAAAATTCGTTGGATGGTGGCTCACAAGTGACTTCGTGTTATAATTACCAAATGTTTGACATTCAATAGCCGATGATCAACGTCCTCTAGTGGTGTCGTTAAACAGAACAAATAAACCTTATAGAATCTGACAGGTTTGTTTTGTGCGTTTTTTATTTCCATCATTTGCTGTCTACATAGTCGCCAGAACTGGGCGGCGGTCAACACCCCCAATAATTTGTCCAGAAGCCATAAAAATAGTTTTTCCAGTATCTACATTTCAAACTTTTCGCGGGAGAGGATGCCCCCGGACCTCTCTAGCTCTCGTCATCGCTTGTCCACCTCCCCAATTTCACAGTTGTTCTGGTGACCCTGGTCTTATCTACATAGTCGTCATCATAATCCATTTTTCAACTCGTGGTGGGATGCCACCCCTTTTTCTGTGTTACTTTGACATTTGAGAGTTGCTTTTTACAAAGACATTCGACGATATCCGTTGCTAGTGAATGCACTCGAGTTTATTAAAACTGCACTTGCAGTGTTTGTATTTTGCATTAGTAAAATGTTATATAAATGGAATTGTAGTTCGTATGCAGAATGTGTTGCAATTTTATTTTAATTATATCAAGTACTAGCCCCGAGTGAAACCATTCTCATAAACTAAGTGTCATACTGTACGCTTAATTATGAAGGTTACAATTTTTGCTAGCACGTATGTATAAATTTATGTGGGGTAGGCAAAGCCGGATTTATACCGGGGGGGGGATCAAAGGGGGCAATTGCACCACTAACGCCTCAGGTACGAATCAACAAAGGAGGTATGTGGGGGAAATTCAAATATTGGGGGAGTTATGTTTTGTATTACATTATTTTGAGCAGATGTGAGTCGAACCTTGAACCCTCCCCAGCCTGCCCAGGTTAATGATAGTATAGCTGGAAACGTAGCCAGTGATTACTATGTGTTTTTTCAGCCAATTTTAATTAACTCGATGGCGTGCTTTTCGATGTTAAATTCACATCCTGGAAAAGTTGGGGATGGGAGATGTAAGAATTTTTTGTTTAATTTTGAAAACCGTTTTAATAAATTTAATATTAAAAACGGGCACCGAAAGAAAGTTAAAATACAAATATATTGGCTAAAAGTCAAACTATTTGGGCAAAGGGAGGTCTAACCCTTCTAGCAAGACCCCCACTGGATCTGCCTATGCATAATGTAACTATCTGACAATAGTTGTGGCAATTGAGCCTTATTATCAGTGGCGTAGCTTCCACTGAGGCAATGAGGCAACTGCGTCACTAGATATTTTTGCAGAATTTTTTTTAATGTGATTAATTTTATAAAAGTTGATTAAATACGAGAAATAACTAGCATTGCCTCACTAGATGAAAGACCCAAGCTACGCCAATGATTTTATGATAATAATACGATCATTCAAATTTACTGCTATATGTACACGTATTCCCATTATTCCCCTTTATTATACATTATTTGCAGATAGTGAAGAACAGAAACCTTCAGTTCAAGGACTTAAACTTCCAGTTGAAGAACAGAAAATTCCAGCTGAAGAAGATATACTTCCAGTTTGGTTTAAAGAAATACCAGATGAAAAAGTAACAGCATTTAAAGAGGTATCTTCTTCTTCTGCATTCATACCATAGTTGATTAAAGAGATATAAATTTAGAAAGAGACACTTATGTATAATCTGTATATTTTAACTTACTTAGTATGAAACCCTGTGCCTCAATTCGTATTATTTTCTATAGTAGCATTTTTCGTTCCATTCAGTGGTCTAGGACTGGTTTAATAAAGGCCTTGGTTTATGATGTCCTTTGAATGAAAAGTACATATAAAATGCCACTGATGCTAATTGAAAAGTGTAACCTATGTGGAGGTAGCGGTTTTTTTATATTGATCTTGTGCCACAAATATCATATTTTACCTCTAATAGCCGTTGATTAAAATCGGGTGTTGTTAACACCCCCTTTACACAGAGCTGCCAGCTTTGAGCGACCAAAAAATGGCCAGGAGGCTCACTGGTCGCTTAAACCCAGAAAATCCTGATTCTATGTAACTGCTATGTGCCTCCTTTGAACCACCAAAAATGCTATTATCGCGCATTTTCATGGCGATCTATGAGCGACCTGCGCGTCCACTGAGCCACCTGCCTGCCTCCCTGAGCAATGTTTGGGCAACCATTGAGCCTCCTTTGTACCATCATCGGCGACAAACGGCAACTACGGCGATCACTGGGCGACCTTTCAGCCATGCTTCTGCCTCCTAGGCCTCTTGATTGACGAGAAAAATTGCAGAAGAGCGCATCTATTACCTGGCAAACACTGTGCCTCCATTCTGCAACCACAGCAATTCTTGTGACTTCCTTCTGTCTCATTTGAGCCACCTTTGAGCAACCAACTTCCTCGGCGACCTTTGTGCGACTGTTTTGAACATGTTCAAACATTTACGGCGACCATGGCGATGCCTGCTCCTCCTGTGTACCACCTTTGACCGACCTAGGCAACAATTCTGCCTCCTTTGAGCCTCCAACGGGGATCTGGCACTTTTTATGGTCGCACAAGGGAGGCACTTTTTATGGTCGCACAAGGGAGGCACAAAGGTCGCCATCCTGTGTAAAGGGGTCCTTAACAAACATTCCTTTCTAGCCAGTAGCATGTCAGGGGTCACTCCGGTCATTCCGAGTCCGTTTGGACCCCTGACCAATATAGTTGCAAAAACCTGGGCTGAGAAAACATATTTTCATTGGAAGCGTCGTACCAGGAGACGATTTTGAAGCATCCAATCATTATTCGGTTTTCAATGTATCGGCCTTCACCTTATCGGTGTAAATAATGGATCACGGAATAGAGGTAAAAATGAACAGGATTACAGGGTTATCAATTTGAAATACGTCAGTTTCAAAGGTACCGTAATACCAAATAAAAGGTAATGCAAAACAATGCCTTCTTTGTAAGGAATTGTTACCAAAGAAGAACAGGCGCTTTATATTCAAAGATAGTTGCACAGTGAAAAAGCAACTTCACAAAGTGTTGGGGAATTTTCCGCAAGAACTTGACAGTTGCCGATTTGGCTTATAAAACGAGCTATCTGATTGGATAATATTTTTAAATATGATATCACCAAAAAAATGTTCGTATAGATGGCGCAGTAACCAGCCCAAGTTTTTATGAGCTATGTTGGTCAGGGGTCCAAACGGACTCGGAGTGACCCCTGACATTGTGAGGATGGTAGCATTTATGCTTCGCGTCACGTCAGATTGGTTAGTTACAATTTTTGTTACCGTAGCAACCATATATAATTCAAAGTTATGAAGTGAAATACGTTTGTGTATCATATACAGGTTGCAAAAGGTTTGAAAGGCAGTTGTTTGTCCTTTTGGTACTTATTTTTCAACTGAAAAACGCTGGTGTTTGATGTTTCACTTCCGGTGACGCGAAGTATAGGTTTTGCATTGGGCCCAATCAATCCAGTCAGACTACGAATATAGCACGACAAATTGCAACAGATTTGTTGATTTGTGCTCAGTAAAATTAACTTAATAACATATTGAAAGTCCCTAGAAAAAATATATATTGAAAGAAAGTTTTTTTTTTGGTTTTTGGATTTTTTTAAAAATACATTTTTTGTTTGGTTGGTTCTTTTTTTTTTGGGGGGGGGGGTGTTTTTGGGGAGAGGGGTTAAATGTTTTAGGGATTAATCACAATATGAGAGCAGATAAAAAAAATCTTTTAAATTGTTATATAGGCTTGGAACTTTGCATAAATTATCTCAGTGGATCATTATCCTAATTAAGTCAATTCAAGATGGTGGCTGTTTTTCATGGTGGCGGCTAACTTATCCCATTAGCCTACGCTTCATTTTCCAAAACCCCCTAAAGCTGGGGGTCTTTAAATAAATTAATTCATTTTCGATAAGTATATATTGAAATAATGCTTTGACTTCAATGATATTAATGCCATTGTTGTTCCTGGTTTTATATGTGTATGTGTGTATGCGTGCGGTTTTTTTTAAAAAGAGAATATGCTGAAACTGATTGTGATAGTTAAGATACTGAGCCACTTTTTTCTTCAACATTTTCGTAAATATATAATAAGCTATTTAGATCACTCAAATCTTTCAATATATGCTAAAAATACTGTTCTAGGATAATTCAGTGTCCCTGCAGGGGCGTTGCTATACCTAACTTGAAGTGGAAGCACAAAATTAGGGCGAGGGGTCTGGGGGCTCCACGAATATAGCATATTTCAATGACACTCAGGATCATCTTTAATTAATAACACCCTCTCTCTCTCTGTCTATCTCTCTGTGTCTGTCTGAAATTAATTAGGTCATGGGTCCGTGGGAGTATGCGTTTAAGCTAACAATAGCTATAACAAACCTCAAAAGACTGGAAAAGTATCAAGGTACAAAACCAAGTCTTTAAAAAATAAGTACAATCTTTTCATTTTGAATACCTATCCTAAAAAACATAACATTAAATGACTTGTTCTTTATAATGATGAATTAATTATATAAATATTTGTTATAGGCCAAATGTTCTGCAATTTACTTTATTCACATATATTTGCTGTAGATTAGCAATAGTATTCTATCCTTGCATGTCATGTATTTCACTGAAATTTTCAGGTGAGCGTAACACAATAAGATTTCTATTATTGGTTAAGTTTTTTTCTTTAAAATTACATTTTTTCTTCCAGTGGCATTATTGTTGTTGTCATTTGAAATCATGTAAATTCGATGTATTATACATTATGATTAATATGTACAAAGTTTCTCATAAAATAAAATGATGACTTGCTCTAACGTTAAGAGTAATATAGCATTTTGATGATACCTTATTGTTATAAAACTGTTTAAAGTGTAGGCTTAAGAAATGAATGTCATATAATTATGTATTTTCTTGTCTTTATTTAAGCCTTAAATCCAGATATCAGATGTTAATATTTTATAAGCATAGGTTAAGACATGTATTACATGTAAAAGCCAAAAAAAGTTATAAAAAAAAAATATATATATATACTGAACAGCAAACAAAATTCAAATTGAATTTGCTATGTTTGATTCAATAAAAATAAACCAAATTTTGATGGCTGTTTTGCTTGCTGGAGGCATGTGCTAAGAAATGTAAAGTGTTTTTACATTGAACGGTTATTATGAATAGATTTTCATCCAATTTGATTAAATTGGATCTGAATAAATATTTGCATTTATTTTGCTGTTCAGTATATAATAACTTGGTATGTTGGCTGCAGATGTTACAATCATTTTTTACTAAAACAAACATCAGTTAAAAAAAGAAAAAGATTGTTTTAACCTTTTTTCAAGTTAGAAACAAGCTGGAATTAAAAATAGAATATGCCAAAGTATAATTCTGTGATAAATATGATGCACCATATTATGTATTTGATTTTATCAGTGTAAATGTATCTTGTATATATAACAGAAAATAGCCATTATGTTACACGTGTTGATGCATATACATTTATTTAATGCTTGTTGATACCATACAGGTTTCACTTAATATGATGCCATTCATTTTGTTTAAACAATAATTTATTCATCTATGATGATTGCCAAACAGGCCATAAATTTACATTATATAGTCTCTCCATGTCATGTCTATCCTTTTCTATGTATATAAATGTACCAGTTTCTCCTACAGATTTTCAACCTACATTTCTATTTCAGTGTGATCTAAATATGACTGAATAGGAATGGATGTTGAAAGTGTGATTGGTAAAACAAGTCATGTGATGTATGACAGATCCATTCCATGGGATCTGTGTACATGAAAGTATGACATTCTTGCCAGGACATAGGAGTAAACTGGTTTTAACACAAATATCCATTAAAACTGAAAGATAATTGTTAACGTATGATTGAACTGATAATTGGGTACTATCAGTATGTGTTCATGTGAAAACTGCAAACGACATTCATCTGTATTATTTTTCATGTAGTTTAAAACAACACACACAAAAAAGGTAAATGTTTTTGTATATAAAAAGAAAAACCTATGTTTTAATTTTTATAATTTGGAGAATTAAAAAATAGTAAATGTTTTTTTCCTTCTTTTTTTTGACAATTATCTGATTTTTGGCAGTTTTCCCATGCCCTTTTCTTTACTATAGTAACCACAAATGCCAGTAACAATAATTGAAACATTGTTCTATCTTTTGGAATGTTATAGATATGTGTTTCATGCATAAGCTTTAACACAGTTATGGAATACAGTAGTGTTCTGGTGATTTTGGCAAAAGTGTCATTTTTAGTGAAATTCAGAAAAGATCACTAATTTTATTACGTGGTATGCAGTTGTGCAATTACACGTTTATTTTGTATTCTGTGTGGTTATTATAAACATTGTTCTCAGGTGCGGATGCAGGATTTCTAAAAGGGGGTGTCCAAATGTGGATTTCTGAAAAGGGGGTGGGGGATCTAAAAGTGATGAGTGAATAGAAATAGATGAAAAAATTGTTAATTTTTACGTCATTCCACTCTTAAAATGATTTTTTTTTTAAATCAAGAGAAGGGGGTTCCTGACTCCATGGACTCCTGCCCCCCTGGATCCACTACCGGTTTGGGGGGTTTTAATAGATGATCTTCTTGAAACAAGTTTGCTAGGTAGTCAGACATCATTGTTGTAGATGTGTACTACCGTTTAGATCTGTGACTGTTATTTATTATAAAGTGATATCAGTACATTTACAGTGTTACATCTGATTGCAGGCATTCATGATGATGTGATTTGTGTCAGTTTGGTTGTTTTATAACATTCTCTAATTCTGGGGGACCAGTTGTAGTCCATGTGTAATAGTTCATATCATTTATACAGGGTGTCCCTAAAGTCTGGACAAACTCATATTTAATCTGTAGGGTTAAAAACATATAGTTAGTTACAAATAGTGATATTTCCTATGTGTCCACACTTTCGAGACAAACCCATATTTAATCTGTAGGGTTAAAAACATATAGTTAGTTACAAATAGTGATATTTCCTATGTGTCCACACTTTAGGGACAAACTCATATTTAATCTGTAGGGCCAAAAAATATAGTTAGTTACAAATAGTGATATTTCCTATGTGTCCACACTTTAGGGACAAACTCATATTTAATCTGTAGGGCAAAAAAATATAGTTAGTTACAAATAGTGATATTTCCTATGTGTCCAGACTTTCGAGACAAACTCATATTTAATCTGTAGGGTGAAAAAAATATAGTTACAAATAGTGATATTTCCTATGTGTCCATTCTTTAGGTACAAACTCATATTTAATCCGTAGGGTGAAAAAATATAGTTAGTTACAAATAGTTATATTTCCTATGAGTCCAGACTTTAGGGACACCCTGTACACTGCCAAATATTTTAATTGCGAAACATGGTGATGACAGAACAGATTAGTGTTTTATCTCTCTGTAGCTTAGGTTTATGTATGTTTGGGACGGTGTATATGAAGGTGAGCAGGGCCCTCGAGAGGAAAAAAATGTGCTGGTGCGACACCTTTTGCAGGGCCCCCGGGCCCCCCCCTTTTCCAACACTAGTCATATATGTAGATGATTCATTTGCACTATACATGTATCTATGACA
>JAULBS010085810.1:36315-52920 GCA_032355785.1 Symmetromphalus regularis | reverse complement strand
CATCCCCCACCCACCCCCAATAAAATCCTGCATCCGCACCTGGGCATAGCTAACCTTTTTCTTCAGAAAGGGGAGGCAGTATGAATGAAATAAGTAACATTTTGTCTTCTTTGAGGATCCAAATTGAAATTTTAGTTTTGATAGTTCTAAACATGATTTCATGATTGATGCATTGCACCAAAAGGGTTATTGTTACTTAAAAAACAACAATATAGTAATAAAATACACCACAGATCTGATCTGTGTATAAATTGTGCAACCCAAGATGATTTTATTTATCTTTTGGAACTTGAACTCATCTGTGTTAAAACACAATAATGACTGCTGGTAGTATTACATTGTTCACTGCTAGGTGAGATGAGATGCCATAGAGGTAATTGATAGATTTTTATTGATTAAATATGATAAAAAGGTATCTCCCATTTTTCATTATTGAATTAGACATACAAGCTATACAAAGCCAACATCAATTTTTGAAAGCTTATGTGGGGTCAATACCGTAAGACACCAGAATTATGTTTCTGCCATGCGTAAAAGTCTATATATGAAAAGAAAATTGAATGTAACATGGCTGCAATCATTGAATCCAAGATGGCTACCAATATATAGAATATCTGAACATTAAAAGCTTTAATAAAATCATTTAGAAGAATTATGATTCTACCATCTATAGAAGTTCATATATGAAACTGATGTCATTGTTCAATAAAGTTTGCAAATACATATTAAATTTAATTTTCTTCAAATGAATCGGTATTACAGTGAATAATGATTTACATGTACTTCTTGTTTGTGGTTAAAATAGGCAAATCAAACACCATAAGCATGGTACAATAATGAAAAAGATTAAAATTTGCAAGATGTTAACTGTTAAAAGAGTTTAAGATTGAGTTTCATTTTACATCTAGACACCAATTAATTTTCAGATTTTTCTGCATATTTCTTTTTTCTGTAGACTTGTAAAAACAACTAAGATGTATTTGTGTAAAAGTAAGTATGAGGACCCTATTATAAATTTTGTATTGACCAGGTGACTTTGTAACTATGTATTTTAAAATGTTTCATTTTAATTTCTTTTTCAGCATGTGCCTTATTATTAGAGATATTCTTTGGAGAAATATTAAGTCATATCAAGATGCAGAAGACAAAAGTCAAAGTTGCAGTGTCTCCTGAGCATGAACCAACAAACTATTTACACAAACATTTTTGATTATTCAGATATATGCCATCATCATTAATTAAAAACAAAAAAGTAAATTCCCTCCATTAGTGTAGTCTTGTCTGGCTAAAGCTTAATACTACTGTGTAGTTGAAATGTTTTCTGATAATTACAGGTATTCTTGAATGCTCTTGTTCAGTACTTAATTTTAGTGTTTTATGACAAATGCCAGTGAATGATTGTCTTCCTCAGTGTCTTGTGTATGGGATGAGAGGGAAGGATGTAATACAGAACCAGCTGTGACTTCAATTTCAGTTTCACCAAGTCATCTGTAAATTTGTGATTCATTAAAAAGGAGAGAGAAACTATTTTTTTTTTTTTTGAACCTTCATTGTTGTAATGACTGTTGTTAAATGAATTAATTTGTGACTTGGTAGAATGAGCCTTGAGTGAACTGCATTTTAAACAGTTGAGCAATAATTCCCCTTATGTGTCTTTCTGAAGTCCTAAACATGATTTTTTCTTTTTGTTGTTTTTGGTCATTTCTATTTAATGACACCAATAGAGCATTTTGATTTATTGTCAGCTATTAGATATTAAGCATTAAAAATGCTTTCATACGTCATGAAAATTGCTTAAATTTCATAATTTTATTTAACTCAAGAAAATATTTTGTTAACAGTTTCTATTGGACACCATAAGTAAATTGTCTCCCTTCGATCACACTATCCCAAGTTTAGAGATACTAAAGTCTTAATCTTTGCTGTTTCATGTAAAATGCATGTTGAGTTACAACAAACACTAAGATATCCAGAAACACACTATATATGCTGATGGACATTCTAAAATGGCAATTGTGTAAGTATTGGGGTAAGATACTCTCACCTGCAGCTTACATTATTTCATGTAATCACACAAATGACATTTATTACAGATTAAATATTTCACATTAAAATTATATTGTTTGCATTGTACAATATATTTACAAGATAATGTGAAAAGTCACAACAGCCACCTGATATACTGTGCATGCTGGTGCATGTACAGGCCTATAGGAGCCGTGGTGGACTAGGGGAGGCTCAGCCTGGTGACTTGAGACTAAGATTTAAAGAAATTTACGGACGTTTGGGCATCCATGGGCCCCAGGGCATTTGCCCCAGCTGACCACCCATCCCTCTTGGTGGGCCTGCATATGAACGTTTGCTTTAAAATTGAATAAGTTTAATGGCCAGTAAGTTTCTAATAGCTGAATATAGGGACACTGCTTATAAGCTTATACTTTTTTAAAGCAAATAGTTTTTTTTATACATTAACTTAAATTTTATTTCAAAATAATTCTTAATGCACATTAGTTGAATGTATATGTTTATATAATATTTTGTTATAGATTTTTTTAATTGTATTTTATTTTAGAGATTTTTGTAGGTGCCTTCAAATATTTGTTTATTACTTTCATATACATGTACTACTGTTTATTTTTATAGAATAAAATTTTAAAAGACGTGTTCATTTGTTGTTATTCTTGCAGGTGCTATATGCTGAAATGGATTATTGCCAGTGTGACTACTTATGAAGGTTAATCATAGGCAAATGTCAGTTTTAAAATAACAATTTTGTATTTAAACAAAGGTCTATTCTAGAACAATATGTTGTATATAAACCAGAAAGTGTTGTGATATATGGTTTTGAACAATAATAATTTTATTTGGATTTCACTTTAGTTAAATAAAATGAGTATATTTCACACTCGTAGGCTTTCTTATTACCATTAAGAACTGTTTACGGTGACAAATTTTCAGGGATTTTCCTTGTTGCATTGTCACAGTTACGTAGTTTTAAAATAAACATGTTTTGGATAACATTACTTCAGTCTAATTACAGACAGAGCCGGGTTGTTCAAAACCCTGGTTAACTTAACCATTGGTTAACGCTAACTGTGAGTTAAATTCCTTAACCCTGGGTTAGTTAACCACTTGTTTAAAACTTGCTCCAACACAATTTTATCCCATAGTTAGGAAACCCAGGGTTAGTTTTCCCTAACTCATGATTAATATATCCCCAAGTGCCCTTCATATAATCTGTTTGCGCTACTTGGAAATATTCCGTACAAAATGTGAAATATAGTAGACTACAAAACCTGACAGAATGTTAAACTTCACATTATTTCACGATGACTATTTCTGAACATGACCGGACGTAAGTTGTCAACGGCATGGTAGTTTACTTAACTGATTCATTAGTCCGAGTTTCTGACATTAGCTGTTAATGGCTGATGTCTAGACGGCAAACATCAGTAATTAACAGCTGTCTAACATCAGAAACTCTGACTACTGGTTCATCTATTTATTTATTTAAGGACCCCCAGCACAAAAATAAACATCGGCTATTGGGGGGCACACTATGGTTAATAACTGGTTTATCTGAAACAGTGTTGGGAGTATCAATAGCGAGGCTGCAAATAACAGTTATCTAGCGCCAGAAATAAGTGTGAGTCATTAATTTTGTGCAAGAACTCATTTCTATGGTCTGGCACATTTTGGTAAATACCCCGTTAAATAGTTAACTTCAAAGGCTTTGTGCCCAAAATATTGATTACGAATGAAACTTCGATGCATTTGTTATACAACATCTCGTTTTCATATCACGCAACACATTTTAACAACCATGGTATAGGGAATTGCATGTCGAGTCGAACGATTTAAAAAAAAAAATTAAAGTTCGGAACTCCTCGTGGTGGAAATAAATTTGTACGAACTGTTTTTGCAGCTATAAAAATATTCAGAAATGTTAAAATAACGGCTAACTGGGGAATAGCCGTCACGTGACACGAAATATAAACGTGACACCTTCAACGGAAAAAACTTTTCTTCCGATTTATTTGTCCATAATTCATTATTATTTTTTAAATATTGATAATAAACGAGATGCGCTGGTTATGTAAGTAGTTGAATGAAGTATTTCTATGGACAAATCAAATGTTTATATTGAAAATGAATTCTTTGTTTGGAAATTAATTAGGTCAATGGTCCGTGGGACTATGCGTTTAAACTTGTGCTGTACTTTTATTGCTTTCTACACAAAAGAACGACCATTTTATTTTATTTGGCACTTGATTATGTATGAATAGGTCAATCTCCCGGTTTTTACTGAAATCTGACGGTTTTTGGGCTTCAGTCCAGGTTTCCAGTACCTCGAGGTTGAGAGGTTAGGCCGTACGCTGATCTGAAAAACGTGAAGTTTCGTTCCACCTATCGGGGCACAAAAAAAGTTCATCTTGTTTCATGTGTAGTTATTACTATATTACTCACATCCAAAAGTTTCCAAATTTTAATCCTGCAGGTTTTTTTTTTTTAATTAATCATCAAAAAATGGGATCTTTATACAAGCGCGCATTACGTATTTCGCCCTCATAGCCTGTTTACGTCACGCCACTATTAACAAACCGTATGAATTATAAATTGCCTTTATTTGTTATTTTTTACACATTCTGTCAAATTATAGTGCCAAATAGTCATGTCATGTCAATCAGAATATAAAGTTCTTATTTATCAACACTAGCAGGTGTAATTTTACTGAATTCGCTGGTAATTAACGAGTCAAAAAGAAATTTTCCAACGGTCAAGTTAAAAATAGCGCTATAAACAGGTCGCTTAAGATGACTCCACGCGCTCAGATGATGCCACGTGTTGTGAACACGAGATGTTGATGTCTATCAAATGTGTTGTGTATATGCGGGGTGGGAGGCTTTTTTCTTTTTTTACATATTAATTGCCATTGTAACCAAAACTTGTCTGTCAGTGCCCCCCCCCACTCCAAAAGTAGTTCCTACGGCCCTGTTATGTTCGATACTGTTTAGTATAGGTTCGAATTACAGGACCCTATGATCAGGTGAGGGAAAGGGGGTGCGCACACATCGTTAATAATATTAAATTATGTTGCCAGTGCATGCACGACGTTGCTTGGCGGACATGTCATGTACCCCTTCACATTTTCATGTTTTATTTATTTTTGTCAATTATTACAACCCGTACTTGCAATTTATACACCGTATGAACAAAAGATACTTATTACTATTATTAGTGAACATAGGGATGTTGTCGTGGATAAAAATAACAAAAAACTAAATATAAATAAATAATAAAACCATATAGCGGAAGTAACAGGGAAAAAGAACGTGCATTGACGACCAATAACCATAAATCATAAAGATAAATATTGGAAAAGATTATTATTTAGACATTTTATTTCAATTTTTTCTAAGCAAAAAGTGGGAGGAGGGATGATTATAAAAAACATTATAGGCCTCCCACCTGTCCAAAAAGTGGGTGATGTGCCTCCCCCTCCCTCTCCCACCCAGGATTTATGCCCATGGCAATTATTATTTTATATATATTTTTTTATGTCACTCGAAACCCCCAAAACTGAATTTTTGTATCCAAGGCGAATGACCTCCATTTGGCAAAAAATTTACAATACACCTGGACTATTTTGGCATGGTGCTAATTATTTATTCTAGTGTATTTTTGTTTTGGAGGGAGGGGGAGGGGAGGGGGGTGCGGGGTAATAGACCTCCAAACAGTCAATAATTTAACTAATTGATCATGAATAGCAAAATAATGAAATTAAATCAAGCAAAAATGTTATGTGAGCAATATTTTATATGAGGCATATGATATATATAATAAAAAGATGAGAGGTTTAAATGAATGTAATTGTGCATATTAAAAATACTTGTATATAATTGTTACATATTTATTAATAAATTAATATCAACAGTGTTATTATTGGTACTGATATTATTTTTTATACATTGTAATTGATAAGTAAAGATAATTTCCAGATGCAAAATTCTTCGTCTGTTAATCTAAAAATACACGGCATGTTGAATATACGACTATTTGCTATCATTATTTCCATATCGTCAACGTCTGACTGAGTCAGCTATATTTGTATGGATCAAGCTCTTAAACGCTCGATTTTGGGCGTGTATATTGAACCTGATTTAAGTAAATTAAGAGGATTTTGATCCAAGATTCAAATTTGATCCGCAAAGAGCGGTCGATCCTTTCTTAAACCGAGTTCAAACTGTGACTCGAGATTAAATCATCAACGAGAAATCGGGCCATAGCTATACTTTATATCTAACAGGTTTTTTTTTTTTTTTTTTTTTTTTAATGCGAAATGCAGATGACTTTTGTTTGCGTCAACATAATGACAAAAAATATTTTAGGAATTGTATTAAAAATTTTAATCTCTCTTTGAAATATTTCGTTTAATTTTCAAATTGTTTATCAAGTTATTAATGTCACAGCAACTATCAAAATACAGATTAGATCTAAACATCTGACTGAGAAATAACCATGGTCATGGGGAATAAATGTTCTATTATCTCCCTTGTTGATATGTAAGGTTTTTTCGCCTTTTTCAGTAGTCGTAGGTGAAGATTAACTTGTAAGTTATAAATATGCCGCATTATGAATGTTATACTAATAGCAGTATCATTAGACTAATACATCTGCCATTTTAAAACAATACTAATGATATTTAAAATCTTAATCAGATTTTGTTTTTGATAATTAATCAACCTCGTCAGCTAACAAAAATGGTATATCCTGTCAACGCGGGAACTTTTTAACCACGTGGTATTTGTCAGACGGTGAATGGATCTTAGGATGTGCAGTGTTGAAAGTTATTGTTGACATGCAAGTGAATCAAATGAATATGTTTGCAAATTTATAATAATGTGCTACCATATGTAATTATGTTGTGAACAGAACATCTTTTGAAAAAATTGTCATGATTAGTCGACATTCAAGTTTTGTCCAAAAAAAAATCATTGTTTTTGATGTTTCTCCATTTTAATTTTGGAACATTTTTTGTTTATGGCTATGCTATCATTTACAGATCTATATCGCCTACATTATAGTAATTATAATTTTATTATTATTATGTAAACTCACATTTATCAAAACAGTATTTAAAAAAAAGTAAACCAGCGTTTACAAAATTATATTAATTTTTTTTATTTTAAGGGGAAGTAACTGATTAGAGAATTGTGATTGGCTTTCCTACAGGTTCACCCATCTGCAAAGTTTTGAAAGATAAAATCTTGTTGCTGCCATGTATGACATGCCACATTAAGTATAAATAAAGTTTGGCACATCCTTCCATTTCCTCAACCAATTTTTATCTTATGAGACTACTTTGTATTTGCAGTTTTATCCGAAAGATGACATAATTAGCAGCTGGAAAGCAGAGAAATTTTCACACAAATGTATGCAGAAAACAGGTATAAATATTTTAGGGAAATATGTAGCCCTTTATCTGTCGATCTAAAGATGGATTTTTTTGAGAGGGATGATATTGATAACCAAAAATATAGCTTGTTTTTTGTTTAAGGGGGTAATAAGGTCATCTAGAATATGGTAGCCCGACACCTATAGCTAATGATTTTTACAGTCAGGCTACCAAATAATCATTTTCTCCTTGTCCGATGTTCACCAGTATTTTGATAGCAGTTAGACACAAATGTTTTCATTCATTATTGTCTTTGTTTACTGACTGGGTACAATGACACAGAAAGTTCAAGGCTCGAAACACATCCGAGAAGTATGGTGGCCCAAAAATACATATCTGGGCAACTATATTTTCATTTTCAGTTGCCCAAACTTGATTTAGGTAGCCAAAACATAAAATAATGTTTGTTGTTTTAACTAACATAAAATGGTTAATTATCAAAGATTGAAGTAAGAATATGTGTTTGCTCCAGGTTTGATTTAAAAAACCAATACTATAATGCTCAGACACCAACATATTGAACTGGGAAAAAAACCCTGATGTGATTCAGAACAGCTTTTTAACTCATTACCACACAGAACGCTATTTTAACGTGTTGTGTGATTTTACATGCATACATGTTTTGACGTGTTGGCTCATTTCCATGCAGGTGTCTTTTGACGTTTAGGGAAATAAGTGACTCTAACTTCGTTAATATTTGGTTAATGCTGTTAATATTTGGTTAATGCTGTGATATTTTTCCGAGGTTCAAGTTCAAGATGTTAAGGAAATTTCTGGCTAGTTTGACAATGATCTTTCACACACAAAAGAAACAAACCCTGGGTTATATCTGGTTTTTAAAAGCGTGTGTCTGAAAATTTTACAAACTGTCAATGGTGAACAAAAGTAGCAATTAAGAACTTCAAGCATCTTTGTTTTATCTATGACTACAATATCCGGTCTACAAAACAAATGTTTATATTTACAAATGAATGTTGGCAAATTTAGGTAAGCCAATACGTTCTATTTTGAAAATCACGAACATGATTTTATGTGGAATAAATTTATGCAATACAATTATTAGTTCGTATTATCTTATAGAAATTAAACAAAAGTAGTGTTCGATATCAAATACTTTATAAATTATATAATAAGTGAATAGCTAATTACAGTACCATTCTTAATTCTTTTAATCCCCATTAGGCTGTTGACACTGACTCATTCTCGTGGCATCTAAATGACTAATTCTGTTACAACTTAGTTAGGTTAACTTGTATTAATAGAAGGTACGGAAATGGGGCAGTGTCGAAAATGGCATATATGAGTATATGTAAGTTGTAGTAGAATGCAATAGAAAATCGTCATTTTAACATTTGAAAAAAAGTTGTTAAGTACAGCAGTATTGTTTTGTTAAGAATGGGACGTTATTTTTAAAAAACCTACTCCAATACACACCTAGAACATCTATATTCCATCAGTCATTTTCATTTTTCTTGTTTACACGAAACCTTATCTCAAAACTGGTTAAATGTTATGGTACATGTTATTTTTTAGAATTAATCTTATTGTATTTTTAAATACACCCCTAAAAATATAATTATATTTCTTTCCTTTTTTGTTTACAGAAAACCTGAATTCTCGACTCGAGGATTAAAGATGAGGCAGTACAGTGTGTCACAGTATAAGCAGATGAATCTGCCAGCTGGCACAGAGGAGTTGGTGTGTGTGTGTCACATCACTGACCCGGAACACTTCTACTGTCACCTTGTTAAAGATACAGCAGTGCTTGACTCAATGATGGACAAGATTGACAAGATCTATTCTTCACTTGGCCCATCTGATGAGCAGTTATCGCAGGTTTCACTCGGAATGTCTTGCATTGCAAAGTACACAGTAGATGGTGGATGGTACAGAGCTGAAATAACAGGTGTGTGTTCTGTCGGGTTTAGGATAATTTTTTTCATATATAAATTTATCTAGCACCATTGGATATATTTAGACTTAATATGTGTGAGGAATATACTAAAGTTTGAGCTGTTAATTTTATTACTTGATCTTCTCATTTTTTCTCTATGAAAGTGTTGTTTGGTAGATAAAAAAATTATTTACACTTCTATACATGTATTCTAAATAATGATTTGAAGAAAGGAAAAACATTTTTATTTTCTATGTGCATTTTGGTGGATTAGTAAATTTTGGTTGCTAGTTTTCCAGTAAACTAGTGAGAATTTCTATTTCTACTGCCTGGTGTGAACTGCTGGAAATATTTTCAACAAAACAGTCTAAAATTCTGAAAATAGATATTTGTGGAGATTGGTGCAGCATTTTCCATTCTCCGCATCACTTTATTTGCTGTGGAGTAAACATTTTTTTTTTATCATGGTGTTTTTTAAAATTATTATTAAAAATAAAGTTTACTTTATGCTAATATAGCATTTATTTAGCTTTTCACATTTTCTTAATTGCAGCGGTTGGGTGTGGGACTCAGATAATCAGTGAAAATATAGACCAAGTGATTTTAGGTTTCAAAAAAAGCAGTTTCGTGTTTTTGTGAATTCCGCTTCATTTCCATTTCAGGAATAAAATATGTTTAATTAGCAATTTAAATGAAATAATTTCTGACAATTTTATAAGAGAAAATATTATGTATTCATGCTTCTTCAATTTAATCATTACTGTGAGAAGTAATTATTTGAAACTACCCTCAGTGTCCCCATTCAAGTAGAGCATAGCCAGTATATTTGTATTTTAGTTTAAGTTTAGACTTTCTGACCGACACTAAAGGTGGGGACTCGGCCAATGTAACAACTCATTATTATACATCATGTGACGTCACATGCAATATGCTGTTTATAAGTGGCAAGAGACCAATTCAGGAACAAAAGTTACAATGCAACACTAAATAAAATCAAACATAATTGTGCAAGTTTTATTAAAAAGTTATTAGCACTGACATATAGTAAACAAAATGAAACATCACAAAATATTTATTTTTTCACCGTATGACTGTCTAATACTACAATGTTAATTAGGTCCATTTGATTGGATTAACGATGCAAGCGCTGAATGACTGCAACAATAAGCACGACTGTCTCCATTGTGCAGGATCAATACGACAAGCGGAAATCCAAATATAACCACATGTTTGCCAACAGTACTATACATTAACAAATTTTCTGTTTTATAGAGAGTGTCAATGGTAAAAGGATTTTAAAATAATTATTTCACTGAAAAACAATTCCATTTTCAAATTCCATTCCACTATGTGAATTTCGTCCATTTACCGCGATGGCGGAAAACCACTGGGTCTGAAATTATGTAACTGATTTATATTGAATGGATTGTTTATTGTCTTTCAGGTTTGCTTGCTAGTGGATTGTTTGAGGTCAAGTTTGTGGATTATGGAAACTGTGATAGTGTGACTCCAGACAACGTAAAAGCCATCCAAGACAAGTTTCTACAGCAGCCAGTTATGGGTCTTAGGTGTAGTCTTTCTGGTGTGTCCACACAACAGGGCTACTGGACTCCAGAACATATTGCTCAGTTTGAGGATGTGGCACTTGATCAAACCTTTACAGCATTTGTAAATTCTTGCAACAGTGATAGCATGTTCATGTTGGAGCTTACAAGTTCCAGTGGAAAGAACCTTAACAAAGAATTTGGTTTGAAGACTAACACAATCTGTGTGGATGATTCTGAAAATTTGAGCAGCCATAGGAAAATCATGATGGGTCAGGGTGATGCAGAACTTCATGTGATGGTCAGTAGGGACAGAAAACATAATGGTACTGAAGTTCATACTGGTGACAGACTGAAAGAGAAGACTGAATTGCCTAAAGGAGAGACTGAGGTTCAAGTTGCCAGTGTGTACACGCCTTCAGAATTTTGGTGTCACCTTCATCAGAATACTAAAAAATTGACAACATTCACAGAGAAAATGAACATTGATTATAAAATGTTTTCTCCACAAGAATTAGTTATAGATGACCCAACAGTAGGGATGTACTGTGTAGCAAAATTTCCTGATGATCAGTCATGGTATAGGGGCGAAATCGTTGCAGTCAGGGATGGAGAATCTGACATATATTTTATAGATTATGGAAATACTGCTGCTGTTCCCAACGATTCATTGAAGCAGATGATGCCACAGTTAAGAACTGAACCTCCTTTTGGTATCAAATGTTGTCTTTGTAATGTTAAACCAGAATCATCATGTTGGAGTGATGATGCATCAGATGAATTTGAATGTCTCATTCTGCAGAAATCATTGGTGGCAACAGTTCTTGGAAAAAGTAAAGAAGGTGTGATGCAAATTAAACTGAGAGATTCATTGGAAGGATTTGATATTGGTGAAAAACTTGCCGAAATGAAATTTGCTGTATTGGCAACTACTAGTGGTAAAAGCTTTCCAAAACCTGAAATAAAAGTGCCAAATTCTTATGAAGTTTATCTCTCTTCCATTGATAGTCCAGACAAATTTTGGGTGCAGTTGTCCAGCAAACAAGCACAGCTAGATGAATTTGTTGAGAAAATCGAAGGATTTTACAGTACGAAAGGAGCACCAGTAAAATCTGTTCACCAAGGAATGCCAGTAGTTGCTAAGTTTAGTGAAGATGGTGCATGGTATAGAGCACTTGTGACAAACTCCAGTGGTGGAAAGCATAATGTATTCTTTGTTGATTTTGGAAACTCTGATTGTGTGAGTGCAAGCTTTTTGAAAGAGGTAACCGAGGAGGTTTTGCAGGAACCAGAGTATGCTATACAGTGTAGTTTGAACGGTGTTGCTCCTTTGAAACAAAACTCCAACTGGCATCCTGATGCTAAAAGTTTATTTGAGGACATCATGAAAGATGGTGCTTCCTGTAAATTCATTTCTCTGAGTACTTGTTCGTACATTGTGGAACTTAGTGTAAGTGGCAAGGATGTTGCTTCTTTTCTTGCCTCATCTGCTGTGGTGAGAAGAAGTCCATCCATTGAAGCTTGTTCTGCGACTAAGAAATGTTTTCCCAATGCAGTAAACATTCCAGTTAAGCACTTGGAAAAGGGGTATATTTCACACACAGATTCTCCAGATAGCTTTTGGGTCCAGCTTTCCAAGTTTACTGCACAACTTGATGAATTGATGGAAGGCCTGGAAGCACATTACTTCTCAGGCCATTGTGTTCCATTAGCAAGTCCCAGTGTGGGAATGCCATGCGTGGCAAAATACAGTGCTGATAATGCATGGTACAGAGCTACTGTCAAAGAGGTCCACTCTAGTGGCATTAGTGTGCATTTTGTGGACTATGGAAACTCTGAAATCATTGATCCTTCTGTTGTGTGTGAAATTGAAAAACAGTTTCTGGACATTCCCAAGCAAGCTGTTCATTGTAAACTTGCAGTCAGCATGTCAGGCAGAACCTCCACAGAAGAAATCAATGAAAAATTCCTAGAGTTGGTGCTTGAAAAAGAATTGGTTGTTAAGGTTTTAAATGTTGAAGGCACCATTTTAGTGGTTGATGTTCTTGATGCTGGGCAGTCTGTGATTGGTTTGTTGAAGAAAGTATTTTCATCTCTCAATACTTCCAGAGAACCTACCCCATCCAGTTCATCGGAAACATTAGCCTTCCCGCCAACAGAGGTTCCAGTTGGCAAGACAAAACATGTGTTTGTAAGTTACATAGAAAATCCTGGTCTGTTCTTTGTCCATGCAGATGTAGATGACCTCTTGAATGATATCATGGATAAACTCAGTAAGCAGTATACTACATCTTCTGAAGCCATTTTGAAAAATCCTGTAGCAGGCCAGCCTTGTTGTGCACTGTTTGCAGAAGATGGAGCCTGGTACAGAGGGAAGGTCTTGTCAACAGCAGGAGATGTAGTCAAGGTGCAGTTTGTTGATTATGGCAATGCTGATAAGATTAAAAAGGATGGGGTGAAACAGATTTCAAGTTCTCACCTTGCTGTTCCTCCACTTGCTATTCAATGTTCATTGGATGGTGTTGAACCAGTTGGCGGATCCTGGACCGAAGATGCCATTGCCTTTATGGAAGAATTGACTGTCGACAAGGAGTTGAGATGTAATTTCAAAACTTCTAAAACTGTCAAGTTGTTAGCAGGTGAAGTTGATATTGGTGATAAACTGAAAGAAAAAGGATTTGCCAGAAAAGATGCTGCAGTTCCATCTGCTATTTTGGCAGCACGAAAACCGTGTGCATTAAAAAAACAGCAAGTTCCTCATGGTTCTATTGCTGCCTATGTCAGTCATGTGGATACTAATGGAACATTCTACCTCCAAATGGCATCAGATGATGAGACTATTGTTAATCTGTCAGCAGAACTGCTGGAATATTACAGCAATTCTGGATCACCTTGCAGCTTGGTTCAGAATGGTACAGTTTGCTGTGCTCAGTTTTCAGATGATGATGCATGGTACAGAGCTGTCGTGGAACAAGTATCGGGAGGGTGTGCCACTGTCAGATTTGTTGACTTTGGAAACACCGACATGTCGTCATTGAAACACTTGAAAACATTGGAGCCACAGTTTTGTGATCACCCGCCATTTGCCTTCGCTTGCAAGTTTGAAAACTTCACAACATGGCCTAGTGGAGCTAAAGAAAAGTTTACGTCTTACACTGAAAACAAAGAACTTGATGTGAAGTTTATGGGTACAGTTGAGCCTTACACTGTGAAAATTTCACATGGTGGAACAGACTTGAGAAGTCAGTTTGCAGGTGATAATGTACATGCTGAAAAATCCTCTTCTGCGACAAAATCACCACCTCGATCGTCATTTGGTTCCAAACCAAATTTAGGAGAACAACCAGCAGCATCTTTTGGACAAAAACCTAGTTTTGGAAAACCACCTGCACAACCATTTTCCGATGCATCTAAGTCTGGTTTTGGAAAACCACAACCATCTGATGAATCCATACAGAAACCATCATTTGGTGGACGTTCACAAAAGCCATCTTTTGGTTCTCCACAGAAGGCCCCTACTTCTCCAACCAAGAAAGAAGTTGAAGTCATTCCATTTGAAGAACAAAAATTTAAGGTTTACATTGCTCCAAGGGGACAAGTGAATGTTTACATATCTCATGTGGAAGATGATATTGTCTACATTCAACAGACTAAGCACATTCAGAGTGTTATTGACACTAGTGAAAAAATCCGAAAACTTCCTGAAGGAACTTCTCACACTACTGTTGGTTATGCATGTGGAGCCATGTTCACTGAAGATAAAACCTGGTATAGAGCGGAAGTTATTGAAGTGTCAGATGATAAAATTACTGTCAGATTTGTAGACTTTGGCAATAAAGACACAGTATCTGTGAGTAGTATGAAACCTCTGAACAGAGAACTGCTATGGCAAGAACCAAAAGCTTTCCCTTGTAAAATGGTTGGAATCAATAGATTGACACCAGAACTAGTGAATATTTTAGCTGATGTTACAGCTGATAAAGAGCTTGTGGCAGAATTTTGTACACATGAAGCTCCTTTTGGTGTCAAGCTCAAGGATTTGGACGGCAATGACATTGCTAGTGTTCTTTGTCCAACAACATTTCCAGTTCAGGTAGCTCCAACAGAAATGGTTCGTGGTGAAGTGGTAAACGTATTGAGCAGTGGGATTTTCTATGTTTGTCTGATGAAGGACAAGGAATTAATAGCACAAGTTGAGAGTGAACTTGAAGCAGACTATGCAAGCTTAAAGCAAGATGAATTGCCCCAGATTGAGGTTGACTGTGCTTACTGTGCCAAATCCCAGGAACATGCTTGGCAACGAGCTGTGGTAAAGAATACCACTAAAGATGAAGTAGATGTTCAGTTAGTTGATTTAGGAGCAGTTTGCAGTCTAAATAAAACTGATATCTTCCCACTTCAGCGAAGGTTTTTAACATTTCCAGGACTTGCGTATGAATGCATTCTTAGTAATTTCCAAGGTTGGACAGATGAACAAAAAGAAAAGTTTGTGGAAATGACCAAAAACAAAATTATGAATGTTCACTTTCAGTCAAAGACTTCGCCATTCAAGGTTGAACTGACCATAAGCATTGGTCTAGAACTTCTTGGTGAACCTGCTGAAGTGAAATCATCTCGTGAACCATCTCCTAAAGCCTCAGCTGTCAAACTCCCACCTCAGACACTTCCAGACGGAGTTACTGGCTATGCGTCTTTTGTGGATACTGATGGATCAGTTTACATCCAGTTGTCTAGTGAAGAAGAGAAACTGAACAGTATTACAGAACAGTTACAAACTGATTATGCAAGGGGTGGACAGGCCTTAGTTCCAGCGACAGCTGGCTCTATCTGCTGTGCCAAATTCACAGAAGATGATGCATGGTACCGGGCAACTGTAATATCTGTGAATGGAGATGAAGTGACTGTGAGATTTATTGACTATGGTAACACTGATGTGATTCCACACACCAGGATTGTTTGTTTGTCCAGTCAGCATATGGAGGTTCCAGCATTAGCATACCATTGTAAACTGCATAGTTACACCTCCTGGACTGAAGAGTCTGTTGGTGTCTTTGACAAGGTGGTGAAGGATCAACCATTAACTGTGAAGGTGATTTCAGCCTCTGATGTCTACATGGTTGAACTTCATCTTGATGATGGTAGCAGTGTTACAGGACATCTCACTTTGCCAGTCACCAAAAAAGCTAAAGGTAAGGAAGACATTGGTTTTTCATATGTACATATAATTGGACAGAGCGATATAATATATCAGATATTTATCCAAGGTTTTTCACCATGGTCCTATGGCTGAAGGGATTGGGAAAATTAGTGTGATTTTAGTCATAATTGTGAAGGTTTTTCCACCCCACTAAATTTATGTAATACATAAACTATATAATTATATTAATTTTTAATTCATAAATTGGGAATTTTCAGTGCCATTTGCCTTTGGGAAGGGACTGATGTTTGGTACATTACAGGGGTGTACATAAACCTTTCTCAGATACTGGCCATTTGGGCCAGTAGCCTGGCAAAATGAACCAGCTCCCCCAAATTTCCATCTAGTCCCCCAAAAATCTAGGCCAAGAATGGGTGAGCCAAAGGCCGGTTTCAGAAAGTCGCGTTTGTGCTAACTTGCCAAGAAAAATGACTTCGGTAGCAGACGAAATCTGAGATGCGATTGTGGTCTCTGTTTGGAGTTCAGTTTTATTGTTCACTTCAGAGAAACCTGA